>JAATLQ010031776.1:52978-104323 GCA_013421005.1 Heliconius erato x Heliconius himera
TTTATGCTGCGAAAAGGATCGATAAACCGTTTTATCCTTTTTTTCAAAGTGTAGGTTCATAGATCAAAAGTGCTGAATATGCAGAAACCTAAAGCAGCTGCGGCATGTTGAGTTTGTCGAAACTTTTTGGCTGTATTGAACTCGAGGATGAAACTTTGGAATAAATTGCTTTGTCGCCTTAAATTATTTCCTTATTATTTATCGAATAATTCATTTTTCTTTATTTTTTCCGCATTGCGCGTTGAGTAGCGGAAGTCAATGCCGCCTTTTGCCTTGTTACCAGAGCGAAGAAATGAAAATATCCTCGAGTGAGAATCAATCACAACCGATGTGTTTACCTTCACACGCTTGTGCCCGAGCTACGACAGCTTCGCTTATAAAACAAATACTACGATTAAAAATTTAATTAAAATATTTTTTATATATTATGTATTCATAAATATGATGTTTATTTACTACCTTCCCATTTAAAATATTTCAAAATAAATGTAAATAAAATAAATATATTAAAAAATATAAAAACAATACATTTCTTTAAATTTTTATTTATTAGTAAGGCAGTTTTTTAACAATTTGTCAATTACAATAGTTTAAGAAACAGTCAAAAATATACATTTTTTGTTTTCTTACAAAAAAAAGATTTGCAATTTGCAACAAAATATTTCTAAATGTATAGAAATAGTAACAAGAACACTAGCGTATGAAAAAAAATGTACCATAATAGAAGTCTAAACAAGCTAACACTTGCATTACACTTCAATAAAAAATAATATTTTAAAATAATGAATTTTAATTTATTTAGAAATAATATAGATTTATTATTTTAAAATAAATTATTTATAACTAACAAGAGGTAAGACAAGAATAAGAGGTAAGAAAATATGTCAGTATATATTGATCCAAGTACATAGATAAATCAGTGCATAATTTTTTTAAGTTCTATAACAGAATAGCACTAAAACAAATAAAACCTATAAATGTTTTATATTCAGCTAGTTAAACAGCTACATATTTTACTTAAATTATAACTTTAAAGTGACAGTTTTGAGCATAAAGAAAAAAAAATATAAACAACTAGGAAATAATTGATTTATAATTTACTATAAAACAAAAACTAATTCAAATAAATAATATCGGTAGAAGCATTATAGACCAGAATGCAATTTTTACAAGAGTTACATTGTGTTTACTTTAAGAAAATAAAAAATTCCAAGTTGTAGCAATTGGGGTCTTAGTTATCTTAGAATACATATAGGAAATTTATACAAATTCACTAACTGTATAAATACTACCTTATATTTTATTTATTTATGAAATATTTGGTAAAATTTTACTTAGTGACAAAAAATACAAATATACAAAAAAATTAACACACTCAATGCACAACCGGAAACCTCTTAGAAACCCTTTACATTTTTTTACCATTTATATTACATACAATATTTTTCATTGTCTGATGTGTGAATAAAATGAAAATGTCAAAATATAACTCAATTTGTTAGATTTAGGTAAATCAATAGTCTTGTATTCAAAACAAAAACAAATTTGCCTTATGCAGGCATTAAATAAAAAAGAAACATTTTATTTCATATAATCATCATTTTTTTGCTAATATAAATTAACATAAATATAAATATGGTGGAAAGTGGGAAACAGTATCTTAACACTAGGTTCCCTCTGCTTACAGTGCTTTGTGCGGGATACAGAGAGAAGCTAAATAATATATATTAAATCACAGAAATGTTTAATTATCACTGTAATGAAAAAACCGAAGAAGCATTTAACAAGGAATTACAAACTAACAGCACCAACATTATTGATTTTGACACAAAATGTATCAAACATCATATTATGTTAAATAACTATACTATATGGAAAATTAAACCATGATAAATAAAACAGTGTTTAAATATTTCTGTTTTAAAAGAAAAATATAAAAAAAATATTTCAATTCTTACATAGTTATTTATTATCTATTTCATTATGCAAGTTAGTTAAAATTCTAAATTTATTTTTTATTCTTATATTGATATTATGTAAATCAAATCCATCCTTCAACAAAGACAAACATCTTCACATAATCCTTGTAAAAAATATAGTATATTACATATATGTATGTACATACCTAATAACTATAACAGTAAAAATGTTAAATGACATACTCTACGCAATTTGTTTTTATACAAAACATAACATAATTGTTTTTATTTATAATCAATACTGTATATATATACTTTTAACTTAATTTTATTATTAAATTTAGACAGTAATCACTTGATCACACATTAGTTTGCCCCAAATAATAAATAAAAAATTGGAGCATTTCATTTAAGAACAAAATTTGTATTCATTGAGCCCGTCATGGTGCTGTGTCTAAACATTTGTTAACACACAATGGTTGCAGGTACGATACCCATTTGAGAAAATAAATAATTTTCATTCATCTGTCAAGTCAAGCTATGGGATAGGTTCTGCCGTTTAATATGCAATGACTCCAAAATTCAGCAGAAATTGAGGGAAGTGTCTTACCACTAGGTTCCTTCTGCATCATCATAGATAAGGGTTTTGTATTATATAAGCATTAATCATGGTTCTGAAATTTTTGATTTCCCATTCAATTTTCCCAGTTGCCCTAACATGAGAACTGTGTTGATTAAATTTTCCGAATAAATCCTTTGATTAGTCTCCATCCTTCTTAATTTTTGGACTACATATTTAGAGAAGAATTCTAATTCATATTCATTTCCTTGAGATCTTGAATCAGTATCTTCTAAGCTTCTTTTCCTTTTCTTAGGACCACTTTGAAATGATGAAGTCTTTTGAACTGATGATGTCTTTTGAACAGATGAAACTTTTTGTTTTGAATTATCATAAAATTTTTGTTCTGATTCACTGATATCAAATGCAAGGTTCAAATCTTCTCTCAAATCATTTGCTTCTTCTTCATTTAGCTGAATTGTCAAATCATCAGGGACCGTGACCATAGGTATATGGTTTTCAGAAAATATTGGAGATGGTAAAAAAGAAACTTGTTTACGGACTTTTACTGAATTTTTTGCTTTGGATGTTGGTTCCGTTCCACCAAATGTGTGTCTTCTGTTGTTTTGTTTACCAATTTCAGATTTATTTAATCTTACAGATTGCTTATTACTCCAAAAATTTACTTTAATTTTAGGTTTTGGTTTAGTTTTTTTTTCTATTTTGGATTTGACAGGTGATTTAGGAAATTTATAACGAATTGTTTCGTCATCGTGTACAACAATATTTTGAGTTTTTGCGATTTTATTTGGAGTTCTTGAGGTACTATTAAAAAAATCAGTATTTAGCTTGTATCTAACATTATCATCATCTGATTGATAACCACTTTTCCTTGATTTATCATAAGATTGTTTCATTTTATTGTAAAGATTAACGTCGATTTTTCATAAATCTGTAAAGTAAAAAAAAAAAAATTTTATAGTTACTCATCGGTATAAAAGACGCTAGTACAACGAAGCACTAAGTTTCCCGCCTAAAAACGATACGTTGTGAACAAACTAAACACAAGGAATACGTAGATGAAATGCTAAGTTTCAAAATAGTATATAAGGTAAATATTTAATAAGCGTTAATAATTCACTAAAAAACTTCTGTGAGTTATAGAAATTTGCAATAACACTATTTTGAGGTTATATGGGTTAAAGTCGAAATAAATGTAAATTGCACTTTAATATTAGAAATTAAAAAGGTATGCTTATGTATATTCATTGAAAATATAGTACACCATAATGGTTTCATTCTTTATTCTAATAAAACACCGATATCTACCTCATCATTAATAATATAAAAATCACGATCATTACATAATATGAAAAATATAATTCAAGAAAACTTACCTTCATATAATATTATAATAAGTAATTTTTTATCACTTTGATAATACTAGCACTAATAAATAAATAATATTCTTTTAGACACAAACACGTCTCGAATAACACACCATAATCACATCTATATGACGCATATTAGTTCGCGACAGCGTCGTTAGGGGCGCAGCGAACGCGCGGGAAAATCAGTATGACAGCGTTCATAGAAAAATAATAGAACTCTAGATGATAGTAGAATTTTCTGTGAATTTTTCATTTTTTAAATTAATGAATTTAAAAGAAAGGCTATAAAAGTTAAATATAATAATTATATATATATATATATATAATATTTAGCAACTCGAACAATTATAACAAATATGAAAAAATAAAATAAAACAAGACTTCCGTTAATAATATTCAAAACAAAAGCTTACATTTATTTTTAATTAGTATAAACATATTTTTTATTTCTGTAAAATTATTTAAAAAAAATAGTAACTACATATTTTTTATAGTTTTGGCAGGTAATTTTTACCTGGGTAAGTTTTGATATACACTGAATTAGTAAATATTAAGTAAATAAATTTAATACGTTTTTGCACTTAAAATGTTATGATAATCGTTTGTATCTTATTTAAAAACACAGAAATGTTAATATTTAATTTATAAACGACCTGGGTTAACTTACTCTTCTTTTCCTTTGTTCTAATTTTAAATAGTAAATTTTTGTTAAGTAATTTAACACTCAGAATAAATAATTTGTTTCGTTTTGTTTCTGTTTACAAAAGGTACACATTATTTAAATACCTTAATAAGAAATGGAAGAGTAAGTAAAAACGTAGTTATATGATTCGGCATATCTTACCATATGATTTTTCATAGAAATCCAGCCCATCTTCACACGAAACTTAAGTTTTCTTTTACGATCCGTGATTACGAAATGATAACAGCACAAATTAAATTACAGTTTATTTAATTACAAAGAAATTCACTTAAATATGCTTATATAAAACACAGCTGATGCGATATTACGTAGGTTATGTCAGTCCGCGAGATCTCATCTCAGATTCAGACTGAATGAGGGGGAGGCTGTGCGCATTGCGACACTTTAAGGAAAGTTATTATTTTCTTATTACTAATAGTTTTACATTATTTTTAGTTAGTAAAATATGATAAATTATTTTAAATTCACTTATAATTAAAAATATTGAGAAAAATAAAACACTTACCTAAAAGTCACACAGAAGTTAGTTCACAAAAACACTTTATAAATAGAAAATATATTAATTTTTGATGAATCACAATAATAGACATTAAAAGAAAAATAAAAATAATTTTAAAAGAAAACACACAGTAAAGATGAAGAGCGAAAATAGCGGGAAAGATTGAAATATATTGATTGAGGGAGATGCCTACTCCGCATGTTTTGGTGAACTGTCGCAACACGGCATGCGCAGTCCGCATAGAGACTGAACGGCGTTTATTTACAATGAAAGCGATCTCTATCCAACGTTGAAGGTCTTCTTTTCATAGCAAAATGCATTTTTTTTAACGGGCATGTTTATTTTGCTTAAGAGATTTTAATAAACAACTTTAGGGTTTTAAGTTTTCTTTCTCGTCTATAATTATATTTGAAAATTGAACAGACCTTTCAAGAAATTTAAATTTTTAAGAATTTTAGTTTACATTACGTGTTATTTATCATACAAACAAAATAGGTATAGGATTTTATATTAATATGTATGCTATAATAATGTAAAATATAAATAGCCTAACATTTGCAGTAATATTTAAATCTTTCAAAGGATTCGAATTACGCCTAAGCGTCTTCGTCTACTCTGCCATTCTCTATATGTGGTCAGGGCACAGTTAAAATATTCAATTTGTTTTATTTTTAATCTAAAATTACTAATATAATTTAAAAATGTTATTAAGTGATACAAGTGGTTTTTTTTTATTATAGAGGTAAAAAGAAACTTACTTGAGCTCTAACAGCAGCGAGATGTAGTTGTGTAGCACGATAATCATATTTTTTGATGGAGATCTCTTCCTGTAATGAAAGAAAATATTTTATACAATATTTTTTAGTTCTAGTAATGAATTAGGTATATTTTTTTCTTTGTACTGCCATCTGCTTAGCATTTAAGAATTTGGTATGTTTTTATTAAAAAATATCTAGTCAAATATTATCTAGTCATGTTTGATTTCCATGTTATTAAGAAATAAAACCTTTTTGCAATAGATGGCTCTAGTATGTTGTTATTCAGTTGTCTTGCGGATGTAGATGGCGTTGATTTGCGAAATATTTTATTTACATTTTTGTTTAATTTTTCAGAGCAACGTTGTTCAATTCAGTAACTTTGCGGGTCAATTCAAATGAAACATAAGATGTTCGTGGATGCATAAAAAATGGGTCATTATTTCTTAACATGTTTCCTAGTTGTCGCCCACAACTTTGTTTTCTACTTTATTCTCGTTTTATTAGAAATGTCAGGCAATCATTTGTGTTCACCTACTGTCTCCAAGGAATCTATACCCATTTCAAAAAATCTGTTTTCACGCTCAATATCACCAGCTGTGCATTGACATTTGTCTGTCAGTTATCATTCTATCGGAATATTTTTGTACATTCATTTATTATTCAGTATCTACCTGTTAGTCAACGTTTACCAATTTTTGTACGATTATTATTAATAAAATAAGTTTTATTTACATACTACTCATATTTTAGAACTGGTTGAAATTTTACTCTAAGTGATTAAATTTTACTTTACATTGTTGAAAATTTACTCTATAATTAACTGGCGACGCTTAAAGTAAATATATTGAATATTAGATTGTAAACCAAGCGTAAAATTTAAATGACGCACACATAAGTTAACATAGTTAATTTGAAACTTCAAAATAATTTTAGAGTTAATAATAATTTGCCCTATAAGATATTGAGTATTTTTAAAATACACTATTAAAAATTTTAAACTTGTTACAATAGGTACTGGGCATTTGGCTATAAAATACATTAACAGGTTAAAGAGTGTTTTTTAAATACTTTCAATTAATATAATTTCATAACTGGTTAATGTTTTCTATTTTCTAATAAATTATTATATATATATACGAATAGTAACACTACAATACAAAGGCAGTCAATCCACTCTTTGAGAATTACTTTTAAAGCCTTTATTCCCAATAGTGTCAAGTTGCCCGCAAATCTATGAAGTCAATGCAATCTTTTGCTGCTGAATGTGCTCTTATTTTTAATAACGGTTAAAATAGAAGACTTTACTACGTTATTTTCCATAGAAACTACCTATATCTATATCTACTTTCCTATCGCGTTATTTGTAGAATTCATTTAATTTAAGAATAAGATACCATTGTAAGTAAAGATTTTACAAAATCTTGTTTGAAGACTACATCGTAATTTTTATGTAGGTACTTAGTATATCAAAGTAAATGTATAAAGTCCCAAACGATTAGCAGGCTGAAGCTCAAGCCGAAGATCGAGTACAGTGGGGTGCCATTGGAGAGGCCCATGTCCCGCGATGGACGAGGTCAGGCTCATGATGAGATATTCCATAACTCGAGCTACTTGGTTCAGGAAAAAACTGGCAGGCGTAATTCTTATCTTGTTTGTTTAATTGCACTTTGAACTTTAATTTCTTTAATAAAGGTTTAATATGTAAGTTTTAATAGTTTAATAGTTAAAACAAACAAAGAAACAGCCCGCAATCACAGTCATCTTGTTCATTAGGCCATAGTGATAGTATAAATAAATAAAATAAATCAGCTTCACGCTGTATCCCGCACACAGCAGGGTAGGCAGAGGGAACCTAGTGTTAAGACACTCCGTTCCCCACTTTCTGCCGAATTCTGGAGGCACTGCGTGTTGAGTGGCAGAACTCAACGCCGCGCTTAACCTCGACACCAGAGCGAAGAAATGGAAATATAAATTTAAGTAAATATTTCATCTCCTCGAGTGGGGATCGAACCCACAACCAGTCGGTTTAACAGTCACACCTCGTGCCGCTGCGCCACGACCGGCCTCAATAATAGTGATAGTATAAAATTTGTGTATTAGCAATTTTATTATATGTCATTATTTAGTTGCTTGGTTGAAAATATTTTTCGATTTATTTATTCAACCGCTATATTTGACATTTATGTGGAGAGAATGTGTTCAATTTAGTAGAAGGCAATCAATTTTGTGGTCGTCGTGTGTAGAGCTATGACATCGATTTTCTTTTAATCGCCATTTATACAAATTATTCAGGAAATATGTAAAAACGGGACCAAGGATATTTTTTGTAAAGACGAATACGGAGACCAAGGATATTTTTTGTAAGTAGTATTTCATGTCTTTTTGTAAGTATCATGGCATTAAAAAGTGGAAAAAGTCGATGGATTTTATTATTATTGGCGTTATTTCATGCAAGGCTAATATTCTATTGACTTATACTAACTTGATTTCAAAACGGTTTATTTATACGTTCATAAACCTATTTAATAAATTCGCAGAATAAGACTACTAAAGGCAAACAATGTTAACATTTAATATAAAAACTCCAATAAAGTAAAATTTGTACCTCTTTACATACAAATTTTCATACGAATAAAAAGTAATATGTGTGTTAATAGTAACCTCTACATATCGTATATACTTACTTGAACCTCGTTAACTTTGCTGTAAATATTGCTTTCGATGTTGCGAGCTTGATGTCGAGCTAACGCGTCCAGACCCTCCTGTAAAAATGCTATACATTTTAATGTATGCCATGAATAAACTTAAAGGCAATTATAGGACCCTTATATAAGAGATTTATGTAAAAAATAATTTAAAACTCATGAATAAGTAAACCACATTAACTAACACTCTCTGTAATTTAAAGAATCGTCTTTGGTCCAACATCAAAGCACAATTCAATTATAAGAGTTCTTTTTATGTAGCTATTGAAAGATACGTGTCTTGTTAACAACTTTGCCTCAAATTGGCTTTGAATACTTGTAAGAAATATTATTAGACGAAATTCAAATTTTATGGTAAGATAGCCTTAGATAAAAAATAAACAAAAAGAAAATTAAACAAAAATATGTATTTTATGAAAAGTAACAAAAATAAATAGACTTTCTTCTCTTTTTTATTAAATGTTTAACATAAAAGTCGTTTAACATAATAAAATGTCACAATATTGGGATTTGATGTTTTATTTTGGATCTGACTTTTAAATATTAGTTCTAAAATTCGCTTTTGCGTCTATAGCGATAAGTTATATAGCGATAATAGAATCTATAACGTCACGTAAAGTGAAACAAAATCTAGATCAATACGTTAATTTGTATGAACATATAGATATATATTAAATACAAATGTATGTAGACCTCCAATATAGTCTCAGTAGTGTTTACATAGTTTAAAAGTTATTTGTGTAAACTCAGATTATAGAATTAGTATCAAAGATAGGTCAAAGAAGGTTGGATTCCATTTACTTAATTAGTAACTTTACCTGCAGCTGTTTGATTTGCAATTCAAGTTCTTGAGCATCTTGTCTTAGTTGCTCGTAGTTGAGTCGTGCTTGTCCACCGCCCATCCTGTCAAGCAGCATCTCACCTCGAAGTACCGGCGGCATGGTCTCCTAATAAGTTATAATTTAAAAGTATTTTTAAAACTATAATCTACCACATTTAACTCTTTTGCAGCTAATAAAAACATAAAACAAAATAAACGTATTGCGTGTGTATCTCATATCATATTACTTCTTTCTAGTTTCTCATTGATTGAGAAATATGTTTTTCTAATAAGTTCCTTGATTTTCACGATCATTACATATTTTAAATGAAACTATTTTAACGGACGGACACACGGACACGGCAAAGTGTTCGTAGCGTCGGGTTTCCAAAATGTAAAACCTTAAATATATGCGATTAATCCGGTTAAAATAGTTTCATTTAAAATATGTTTTTCAATTTTTAGATTCAAAAATCCAATTTACTTTGTAAGTTGATTTTCAAATGAATAAAATAAATAAAATTTCAAACCCGAGATAACGCTGGTGATATCGCTGATTTTAATTATTTACTATAAGATTTCGAAGTAACACAGGCGAAATAAAAGTATTCAAAATTTTAAAAGAAATTAATATACCTATATAAAAAAATTGTAATAAGTAAAATAGTAAATACTGGAAAGTGGAATTATGGAAAATACAAAGCTTCTGTAGAAAGGGATAGGGGAAGCGCCGTCGATAATAGGGTTAGCGGCGCGCTGTCTACATTAGTGAGCTGACAAAACGTGAGCAAATGAGTACAGCCGTGCATATTACGTTCATTCTGAATGCGGTATGTTTTATAGAAGCGAAATTATAGAAAAGAGAACAACAAAAGTTGAATGTAGGTGTTATTTCAACCATACCATTTATTCGGCAGAAAGTGGGGAACGGGAGTGTCTTAACACTAGGTTCCCTCTGCCTACCCTGCTGTGTGCGGGATACAGCGTGAAGCTGATTTAATTTTTAATTTAATTTCAACCATAAGATGTTAGGAGACTTTAATAAAGGTCGATAGGTTTGATCTTTGAAAAGAAGCGTGGATGATGAAGAGGCTGCGAAACGAAGGTACATAGACACGCTTCAGAAAACAAAAAAATAATGACAGCGGAATATCTAAGAGATGTGTGTTGTATTATATAGTGCAATTTCTACGTTCATTTATCGATCATAATTAAAAATTATGATATTTTTAGATTAAACTAAATACAATGTAATATATTATGTGTATTAAGTTTATTTAACTAATACTAAAATTATAATATCAAGTATCTATAGGTACTGAAAAGTCTAAATAGCATATATTAATAATTATATTGAATAGAATCCCTGTATAGGCCTTATTATAGTAATTATTTTTAATTTGATTTCATTATGTGAATGAATTGAATTGATGAGAAATGATCATTTGTTTAATGTTCGTTTAATATTTTCGTTTCAAATAAGGCTTGTTTTAGATTTATTATTACTGATTGGCAGCTTTGAACATCTAAATTAATTAAATACTCTCAATTTTATTGATGTCATTCCGCTGATTTTGATAGCTTGTCACTTGAACAACGATAATGATTAATCCTTTTTGATTATTTTTTTTTACATTAAAAAATGGCAACCTCTTGAGAAAGATATAATAAAAAATATAACATATAAAACTCAAAACCCTCCGTATATATACATATATACCAATACGGAGAGTTTACACATTTCTTATTATAAAATTAAATATTGTTGTGGATTTATGAGTTAAGTTAAGCTATTTCCAATATGAAATTGGTTACAAAATTGAATATAAATTAATTAAAATTTGGTTAAGGTTAACAAAGTTTTTCCGTTCTGTTGATGTTATATGTGAAAGGGTATAAAACTTTGAATAGGTTTTAAATTGGAGATTTTGTTAGTAGTGCTTTATTATATCAAATCTATTTATCACTTTATAAGTATTGCCGGAGGACCAGACTGTCATAGAAACATTTATATTTTTTTTTATCTGATACCTTTTTTACAAAAAAATATACTAGTTACATTATGTTAACAAGACACGCCTTGTGACTCCAGTGAAATATAGTAATATTGGTAATATTTGAGAATATTATATTATATTTTTAAGTTACACAAGAGAACATACAATACATATAGACAGCGATATCCGGAAGTACGTATACGGATGAACTAAATGAGTTGGATTACTTTTAATCTTAATTAAGTTAAGGTATTTATATCTAATACATAAAAATATAGTTTTCATATAAGTAAGTGGTTACTGTTCAAATCATTATAATATTTGCTGTAATAATAGTTATAATAATAAATGCATCGTATTTTTTAATAAAAAAATATTTATAATAACAAAAACCCCGACTGCATAAAACTAAAAAGAAAATAAACAAGCCCAATAGTTTACTAGAATTTTTCACTTTTTTGTTAGGATTAATTATGGTATTAATAATCATGATATACCTTTTTGAAATACTCTTCTTGAGCTTGAATTTGATACCCATATTTTGGTATTCGAAACGATTTTTTTTTCACTAAGTCCTATGGTGTCCCACACCCGCCATGAACATTTTTTTTAACGTCACCTAT
This sequence comes from Heliconius erato x Heliconius himera, assembly GCA_013421005.1. Taxonomy (NCBI): domain Eukaryota; kingdom Metazoa; phylum Arthropoda; class Insecta; order Lepidoptera; family Nymphalidae; genus Heliconius; species Heliconius erato x Heliconius himera. Next base: position 64,953 of record JAATLQ010031776.1, read on the forward strand.
CTAAGAACACTTGGGCTGCTAATACAAATCTAACGATACCTCAATTATGTAAATTCGTTCAGCGGTTCTGGAGGTATGAGGTAATGAAGAATATTACATACATACATATAAACAAACAAAGATACGCGCGAAAAACAACCCTTCCTTAGCATTCGGGAAAAATAAATAATACTATTAAACTGTAGCCATATTCATGAAACTTCAATACATTTTATGCTCGACATGTAATTTATTTCTTTGCCCAAATAGACAGGAGATGCGGAAAAGTTTCGGGATTCTGGAGAATATGTAGTTCCACTTATATTGATTTTATTGTTTTAAATGGGCGAATATCTTTATTTCGTATGTAAAATTCACTTTTTATTGCGATTAGGTCGTCGTTCTAACATTCTGCACTGATATTATATTTAATGTTGTGTGTTTTTAAATATCGTTCTGCGCGTTAATTTTTTTGTAATGGCTCTATTTGGGTAAAAGTGTCATCTAGCTCTACCTCTGCTTAGACACGTATTTTATATATTTTTGTTGAGTATTTCAGAATTAAAAACTTGCAATATCTATGAACAGTTAAACGTATAAACTAAAATGTTTTGTAAAATGTATCCACGTACCACAATTTCAGTAACACATACCATAATAGGGCTGCTTTAAAAATGCATTATATATTTTAAAAGTTTAAAATACCTTTTTAATGAAAAAAAAAACTCATGTTTTAGTTTTCAAGGTAGACTTCCGTAAAGAGGGGGTTATCAATTCGACTGTTTTTTTTTGTTTGTTACCTCAGAACTTTTGGCTGGCCCCAATTTTTTGGTCCATTTCTGACAATTTTATTCTTGAGAAAATCTCATAAGTCTTAAATTTGCATTAAGTATGTGCGCGACAAATGGACGAATAACTCAATATCACGCCAATTTTGCTGATTCCTTTTTTATTGGAAAGGATACACTTTAAAGATAGAGAGTTTGGTTAAGTTCCGATTATGGGATCCGGTGGAAGTCGTTTTTTTAACGCAGTGTCATGGTGGGTTTCGTTATGCACTATATATTATACGAGTAGTAGATGTATTCTTCTTACTAATATTATGTGAAGTTTGTGAAGATGGACGTTTATGCCTATTTCATACAAGAACTGCTGAACTGATCGAGGTGAAACTTTACAGTAAGCTATATAGCTTATACATAAGAATAACACATAGGCTACAATTTATGTAAATTTGTTTAATTTGACTATAGTTTACAATAAGTATATGCGGGCGAAGCCGCGTTTGGTACACTTGTAAATATCCCGCGTTTGAGTCTCTTGTATTATCTTTCACACATTCTATCTTTTTTTTTAACGCGATAATCTATACAAAATATGGAAAATTTATTCTTTATAAAACAATAATTTCTGAGGTTGATTTTAGTAAATTAATTTTCCATTTAATCACAAAATGCAAATATGACTGAACATTCATGTTAATAATTAACTTTGTTGAGCCAAATCATGCGTAATATTCATTATATTCATATTTATTTGATTTTATAATAAATGAAATTGTGTAAATACTATGAGCATAAGCCTTTTTTGTTTGCGCTTTGCCTCGACACCATACCAAAGAAATGAAAATATTAAATATTTCATTTCTTCGACTGGGTATAGAACCCACAACCTGTCACAGTTACAGTCACACGCTTGTGGCCTTGCGCCACGACTGGCCTTTTATGGTTTATTCACGTTCATTTCTGTTAAATGTATAAAACACCATCAAAAATTATTAAATAAGAATTTTTAATGACGTACTTGCTGTGATACTTAATATTATTAGTACGTATAGAAGCGCTAAGCAGTAAGCACTTTCAACATTTCCAGGCATAAAATACTGAAAGTTGACTCCACTGAGCAATTTTAACAGCATCACGATACTCTTGAATGCATTTTAAAGAATGTGTAGGATTTCTTATATGTTTTGAATTTTATTTTATATATAAAGAATTAAATATAAGCATTATGCTAAGACTTTAAGAATCGTTTTTTTTTTATTGGAAGTATGTACGTTTCATTATGTTGAGTAGTTTTGATTTATATATTTGGTTAGTTTTGATTTATTTATAAATTAGAAAAAAAAACAGCTTCATGCTGTATCCCGCACACAGCAGGGTAGGCAGAGGGAACCTAGTGTTAAGACACTCCGTTCCCCACTTTCCGCCGAGTTCTGGAGGCATTGCGTGTTGAGTGGCGCAACTCAACGCCGCGCTTTGCCTCAACACCAGAGCGAAGAAATGAAAATATAAAGTGTAAATAAATATTTTAATTCCTCGAGTGGGGATCGAACCCACAACCAGTCGGTTTTACAGTCGCACTTTGTGCCCCTGCGCCACGACTGGAAATAAATTAGAAAAATTGAATAATTCAATTTTAGAATACTTTTCTATGAACCATAATTATTTGTAATACTTCTCGTGATACGTTTTTCTTATAATCGTAATATAGATAAATATTATATATGGTCTATGTTAGTAAATATCATACATATATTCTTCTTATAATAAATACTTTTACGTATGACTTTACAGCTTTTTATTCATTACTAACTCCCGAAGGAAAAAAATCTGTGGGGTGGTGCGTGGTACTTATGCAGTAGAACTCAAGCAGAACAAAATGCATAGAATAAATAAAAAGTTACTTTTAGTAATTAGCTCCTGTAGGAGTTGTTAATATGTTTAGTAGGTATTCACGGAAATATACCAGTATATTTAAAAAAAATAAATAAAATTAACTTCACGCTGTATTCCGCACACTGCAGGGTAGGCAGAGGGAACCTAGTGTGTTAAGACACTCCGTTCCCCACTTTCTGCCGAATTCTGGAGGTATTGCGTGTTGAGTGGCAGAATTCAACGCCCCGCTTGTCCTCGACACCAGAGCGAAGAAATGGAAATATAAATTTAAGTAAATATTTCATCTCCTCGAGTGGGGATCGAACCCACAACCAGTCGGTTTTGCAGTCACACCTCGTGCCGCTGCGCCACGACCGGCCACCAGTATATTTAATTTTACTTAATTCCTATTTCAATGTAAAAAAGCTTTTGTAATACTGTCATAAATATAAATGTACTAGTGTATATAATACTTATAATCGTAAATACTTAGTCTGGCCATAAATACTGTTACGATTAAAAATAAGCAAAATATTACTTTAGAATTTGGAATCTGTTATTTTTATACGATTTTTCATTGTGTTTTATTAATTTCGCGACAATATATTGTCAAATATTTTGTGTTTTTAAAATGGAGTAGATGAAAAGGAGAATGGAATTGCTGTGATTGCATTAGAGACAGTAGGTATTAGTCAAATGTTTGTATACCAGTCTATTGATAGGTACAATGAAACCTCCTCTGTTTGTGACAGAAAGAGATCTGGCCCTTCACGTAGTATCCGTACAAGGTGCAAAGAAGGAAATTGGAAATAATTCGAAGAAATCCGGCCCGAAAAATACCTCGGAAGGTTAAGATAGTATTCAAGATTATGATTTATGCAAAGACCTTGATAATTAGGAGTCACTATAACAATTCATACGATTGGCAGTGCTGATAACACTGGCCGAAACATTTAAAGGGCTGTGTTGCATCCAGTGGAGACCACTGGAGTTTTATATGAATGTATTTAACTAACATACTCTAATAGTAATAAATGATACATTCATTAAAAAAAATATTTCTTAGTAACAATTAGACTATGTATGAACATATACTATGTATATTTGTAAAACATTACCGCAGCTACATCCAATGGTGGGTCATCGGGTTCCGGAGGGTAGGGTGGTAGGAAGGTCCTCTTCGGGGTCCTCATCGGTGGTTGATTGTTCAAGAGAGTGCGCGCGAGATGAGCCAGATCTGCTGTACTGGACACTGCACGCGCTTGTGCGCATAACGACTCGTACCGACGAAGTTGGTGATTGCTCTGTACATAAAACATAGATGTTACTGTATAATAATTTTATATGTGCTTTAGGTACAATAAGTTTTATTTTTTGTATTGTATTGACGAGTAGTAATAGTAATTAATATAAAACAATTAAATCAGCTTCACTATGTATTCTGCACAAAATTTAAACTTCTAAATCCTATTATCTTAGCATATTACGTGTTGAGATCAACTTTAGCAGTAAAATATTTGGCGATTACCAATTAAATGAAAAAAGGTAAGGAGTTTGTTAATAAATACATTAGATACAACAATTTTCTTTAATGAAGGGCTGTACAACTTTAAGTATATATAAATATACTTACTTTTTCAGTTATTATTTCTCCCTCCTGACAAATGGCGTCGCTGACAGCGGTTGTTACGTCCGTCAAAATCTCTTCTAATTCCTAAAATTAATGCACATTCATTAATTATACCTACAAAGTAAATAGCAGCATAAAGGGTGTAAATTTAATGAAAAATCTGTGATATACGTAGCAGGGTAGGCAGAGGGAGCCTAGTATTAAAACACTCCTTACGTTCCGCCTCATTTTAGAGGCTTTGCGTGTTGAGTGGCGGGACTTAACGCCGCGCACCACCTCCAGAGCATCGACACCAGAGCAAAGAAATAAGAACATAAAATATTTTATTTTCTCGAGTGAGAATCGAACTACCACAACCTGTCGCACTTACTGTCACACGCTTATGTCCCTGCGCCACGACTAACCTCTATTCTGGCTATGATACATATATAAATACATAAAATACATAAAATTGACCTTTATAGAAAAAATTGAGGGCCTTGTTAGTTTCTTTTATCGTAACATATTTTGATGTCTCGATTGAATGATTTACAAGGAAAGGGAAATATTTAAATGTTACATAGATAGTTTTGTTTTTTTATCTCGCATGTCCCAGAGAGTGAACCTAGTGCCAATATTTTCCGATTTCTGCCCGAATGTCCTAAACATCACGTGCCAGAACGGGGAAATATACATTAAGGCCTAAGATCTCAGTACATAAATCTGCAGGTATCTGTTTTTTAATGAAATTTATTTTTAAGAATGATTCATGATAGTAGAATAGATTACGATTTTTATTAAATTTATGGTAATACGTATTCGGCGAAAAATTGCACTCTTATGATTTTTTAATGAATTATATATCAAATCAAAGTTTTTTTTTTCAACACTATAACACATGGTTGCATGGAAAATAACTGCTGCAGGCAGAGGTTGCCATCATTTGAAATATTTTATTCCGGTTGACTATGATAATAGATGATTAAATGGGCGGCTTGCTTTATGTTTTAAAGAAAAATATCATGTAATGGAAAGCGAATTTTAAAATCAATGTTTATTCTAACTGTTCATCTGTTAAATGATAATTTTAATCATATTAAGTACATACAGAAAACTATGTAATGAAGAAAATATGTAATGAAATAATGAACTCATGATATTGAATCTTTGCTGAATGTTTAGATTCACATAAAAATGCATTATCATAAATTTAATTAAAGGTGGTTGCGGCATGATTCTTCTAGGCAACCCTGGTGTAATCTATTCTACTATCATGTATCATTCCTAAACATAAGTTTCATTAAACAACAGATACCTGCAGATTTATGCACTGGGATCCCGGCCTATAGTGCATACAAGTGGAGATGGAATCCACAACTAGGCGTTTATATCATAATAATTCAAATATTACATTAAATAGTCTTAACAAAATTTGAACAATAAATCCTGCATGAATTCCGATTTTAGAGCACGGGAACCTTAGTTTAATTAAAATCTCTTCGTGATTCTATTCTGCGCTTGAAGCTTTCCTTTCATATTGAGATTAATGCTGGAGTGGATGTCACATAGTTAATGAAAATTGTCTCTATGTCGACTTATATTAAATATATATAGTGAGTTCAGGCTGTCGTGGCGCAGGGGCAAAAGCGTGCGACTGTAAGCGCGACGCTTGTGCATTCGATTCCCACTCGAGGGAACCAAATATATATATTTTTATTTCCTTGCTTTTGTAACGAGGCAAGGTGTGACCTTGAGTTCCGCCACTCAAAATTCAATTGCTCGAGAATTCAACGGGAAGTGGAACGGAAGTGTCTAAATCGGAACAGAGTGCCTTAACACTAGTTTTCCAGGTTCCCTCTGCTTACTCTGCTATGTGCGGGATACAGCGAAAAGCTAAAAAAAGGAATGGAGAAAAATTTAAATATGTTCATTATTTGAGAATGAGGCCATCGCAATGAGGCAGCGAGTGACTGAAAACTCGATGGTGGAGGGTTTGATCCCTTGGTGGAATTAATTATACAAATAAATTTTCCCGAGAACGCACTTTTGTGTGCCTCTCTGAGTCCGTCAGAATTTAGCAAGCTGTGTTTTGATTCGATTGGACAGCGATGAACTGTATAAAAGACAAATCGTCAAGTTAAAAAAAAACTGTTCATTTTAACCTTTATGCCTAAGATATTATTTAAGCTACATTTTGTTGAAGCTAAAAATATTCACTTAACACAAAATAATATATAATCGAGGCCAGTCGTTGAGCAGCGGCACGAGTGTGACTGTAAAACCGACTGGTGTGTGTTCCGGTTCCGGTTTCACTCGAGGAGATGAAATATTTACTTAAGTTTATATTTCCATTTCTTCGCTCTGGTGTCGAGGTTAAGCGCGGCGTTAAGTTTTGCCACTCAACACGCAATGCCTCCAGAATTCGGCAGAAAGTGGGGAACGGAGTATCTTAACACTAGGTTCCCTCTGCCTACCCTACTGCTTGCGGGATACCGCGTGAAGTTGATTTATTTTTTATTTTTTTAAAAACAACATAGAACTGTTTATTTTATAATCATAATTATGTATAAGATGTAAGTAATTGATAAATATAAATTATCGAAGAGCAATTGCACTTGAAAAGGACCTACATGTTCTGGAATTAGAAATAGATTTTGCAATCTTGTTATATTTTAATTTCTAAGACGGTCTGGCTCTAGTTCAATCTAGTTGCGAAATAAAACTGCTCTCAAATAAAGTTATACGGATTTATTTGGTACAAACTTCTATATTTATTAAAATTTGTAAACTAAGATGGACTATTTCAATACAGTTGATTCACGATTTTATTTATGTGCCGTTCAAAGTTCTATTCGATCAATTTGTCCGCTCTTATCAACTTACATATTAACTTAATTTTAATTATCTTTAAAATCGTCTTCACCCTATATCCTGCACACAGCGGGATAGGCGGAGGCATAAATGTAATTAAATATTTCATCTCCTCGAGTGGGGATTGAACGCACAACCAGTCGATTTTACAGTCACACTTTGTGCCTCTGCGCTACGTCCGGCCTCAATTAATATCTTATATTGAATTAATACCACACAAGTATTTGATAGCTATTAACATTTTTATGTTGCTGTTCCTGTAATAATTATGAAGCTCTTTCGTTTCATAATTAGGCACCTTTCAAAATAACTACATTTTAATCATTGAAAGCAATGTATAATTGTACAATATATGGTTACATTAATTTTTACGTGGAATAAAATTAAATAAATGCCTGCATGTCTTTGTAAATTGTGCTTTATTGCTTACACATAAAAAGGTAAACCAATAAATATTACAATCTAATTATAAAACCTGTCACTAAGGTTGTTTATTTTTTAATTTAGGCATAGAGTTTAAGTAAGACTTAATAGACACGTTAAATATAGTATTATATAATTTAAGAGACCAAAGAATTAGTGACATAAGAAAAGATATTTTAATTTAATTAAATTGTTGACTAATAGTACTTAAATATTTTGAATTTATCACCTACTGTTCACTAAAATAATTTAATAAAAATCATCCAGATAAAAAAAAAAATCATCCCATGTGGTAAATGTTAAATTTCTACTACAGTTTTTAAATTATCTAGGCTAAATCTCTTCACTATGTTAAGCATCAATCATGTGTTAATTAAAAATAATAATAATATACTTCCAATAGTAGTCATTACTAAATTTACATAGAAATATACTAATGTTAAATCAAATCTAGTGTAACATACTCGAAATATATAAAGCAAACTCGTGTATCCTGAAAATAAAATATCAGGGATATTTCTTAAATATTGTCAAGGCGTGAAAAATTCATAATGGTGTGTTATGTCGCTATTCTTGACGCGTGTTGGCTTGAGCAGAAATAGAAATATTTTCTTTAACATTTTTTCCTTTAAAAGATTCGACGTATCAAAATATTTGCAAACGACGGATGGAAAAAATCTACCAGATAACTATATGACTTTTTTTGTTGATATGACGAAAGGGCATTATTCTCATTGATATTCGGGTTGACAGGATTACAATATAGTAAATAGATTAGATGAAATGGACGCTACAGCAATATGTCATATATTAGATAAGCAGAATTGATCACTTTTAGCGATGAGGACGTCATTTACCTTATGTCTGACATATGAATGTTCAAATATACAACAACGGAAGTTGTATATGTGTAATAAACTATTATTATTATTTCTCCTATCCTTCTTGGAATCAAGGGAACCAGGTCTTATGGATAGCATGCGTGTGGACTCAGGTCTAACATCCCCTTTTGAGAATGTAAACATATTTTATTGTGAACTATCAGGTATTATTGCGGCTATTATTGCGTAGGAACTATGGAAAATGTTAAAATATAAACTAGGACTATGGGATTGAATTTAGATAAAAGGAATACTGGGCTATTAATGAGACTAACGACCGTCCGCCTTTGCAATAGTTTAAATCGATTGATAGATTTGCCTCCCACTAGATGGGGATAAAGTGGCGTAATGCGTCGGCGTAATACCGGGGCGGGCGGGTGAAGAGAGGTGCACCGGTTTCATCATGATGAGCAGGTTTCCGCTATTAGACAGATTGAGCACTCTTTCGATAATATAAATGAACAAATAGATAAAAGAAAGAGAAGCTCTTGCGTCTCACTTTACCGGCCAATAAAGGCAAGCCAGAAGAGTTTACGATTCTCCACTGTAGAATTTAGCCCCATGGGTTTGGCATACTCCAACACCTCCTCACAAGCTGCACAAAGGTCTTATCATTATTATTAAAATTAAGGATTTAAAAGTGATTTTCCCATTCATACGAATGGGGAAATAAGACAGATTTTTTTGTTGCATGATATTTTTAGACACTGTTGTTATTTTTTGGATATAGGATAATAAAAAATATATCTATTTTTATATACTGTGCTATGCACATTGTATAACATATTTATATTAGAATTATAGCATTATACAAAAAAAAATACAAAATGAAATTTAATAAAGTATAATCTTCATACAATTGGTATTCTGAAATCTTACCTGTAATATTGTGGGCAACGTGTGTTTGTGATATTGTTCAATCATTGCGTTCGTAGCGGTCAGCTGTTGCACGTAATTGTTATGGGAGTCGTAGTATGTGGCGAGGTTCGTCGGATTCGAATTGTTGCAGTAATTGAGAAATGCTGTACGATAATCCGAACGGCTCTGGAATAATAATAAATTTGATTTATTAAATATTTGTTGATATCTTTTAATTGTAGAAATTAACAGTTAATTAAAGTAATAAGTTCTTGTAATATGCAAAGTAATAAAATTTTATAGTGATATGCTAAGTAATTTTATATAATTTAAATATTATTGAACTGGCCTCGTTGCGCAGGGGAACAAGCATGTGACTGTAAACGCAACAGGTTGTAAATTTGATTCCCACTCGAGGAAATTAAATATTTAATATTTTTATTTCCGCCACTCTACACGCAATGTCTTCAGAATTCGGCGGAAAGTGGGGAACAGAAGCGTTTCAATAGAGACGCTAGCAGGTTCCCCCTGCCTACCCTGCTGTGTGTAGATAACGGCGTGAAACTAAAAAAATATAAAATATATATTAAATGTTGTATTTTATAATTCCCTATTAAAAATTAGAACAAAGAACACCTGTACATTGTTTAACTACATAAATACATAACTCAGCTTTGTAAAAGTTTAGCTATGTTAAAAGTTATTACGTGTGGTGATAACCACATTGAGTTCTCCCTGCCTACATTTTACCGAGGAGATGGGTAACGTTTAAAAAGGTTCTCAAACTCTAAATACAATATATCTTTTAATCAATTTGAATTCAACGTTCATATTGTTTACATAAATATATTCAAAAAAGACTAAGCGCTTCTATTTTGAACTGTCAATAACGAACAATAATCCCCAAATAATTGATAGATACTAAAAATTGAGTACCAAAATAAATCTTTTTATAGTGATTTCGTTGAGAATATATAAATTAGGTATTATTATTTTTAAAAAATGTAGAAATGACTCTTGATCATCCGATTATTTTAATGAATAAATAACTTGTATTTAGACCTCAGAGGAGTTGTGGGTTCGATTCCCACTCGAGGAAATGAAATATTTATTTATATTTATATTGAAATTTCTTCGCTGTGGTGTCGAGGCAAAGCGCGGCGTTGAGTTTTAACACTAAGTTCCCTCAGCATCTTGCTGTGTGTAGTAAAATATACACATAGATACCTATATATATTTATATAAAAAATTTCGCTAGAATCCCTTTAGATTATGAATAAATAAATATGAAATAACGAAATTGGTACAGCAAACCGTTTGTCAAATTAGTTGTAATCCGATAACTTTTTTGTAAGGTAGATTTTTTACAGGAAAAACTCCGTGTGCAGTGAATATTTAAGTAGAGTGTTGTGACGCTGAAAAAATAAAAAGTGAAAAATATTTAGCGCTTTTACTGGTGTTTATTGTTTTATTATAATATATATTTTTTCATAAAAATAATAAAAGTGTTTTGAAATGTCAATTGATACATATATTAACAGCACATATATTTGTATCATTAAGTTGAAACTGGAACTATATTTGTATATTTCAGTGAATATTCCGATATATCTTTCACTACGCTTCCGGGGACTCTTATACATGGGGGAAACAGCGTGAAGCCGAAAAAACAACTAAGCAATTTATTATTTTAGTAGGATATAAAACCTATAGTTACATTTCTTTAGTCATGCTGTATTCTGCACATAGCAGGGTCGGCAAAGAGAACCTAATGTTAAAGCAATCTGTTTCCAATAAGATACTTGCGTTACCCCAATTTCCGCCCAGTTCTGCATGTTGAGTAGCGGAACTCAACGACGCGTTTTTGCCTACTTTTTTGTTTTTTTTTATGGACACTCCCCACGATAAATGCGGTAAAGAACAAAGATAATCTGTGAAAGGCTCGCTGTGCTTTGTCACAACGAGCCTTTCACAGATTATTAGGTCCCCAAAGGTCACGCTCGATCTCTAGCGGGATAGAAAGAGAGAATGAAGTGACAAAAGTGGAAGACGGGGCTAAAAATATTTGAATATTCAAATGATTTCTATGGCGCAGAAAAAAAAATTCTTCCTAAAAATATATTAGTTAATGTTATTTATATTTTATATACTAATTACTGTATATAATATTCAAAGAAGTGTACTTTGAATTTATTTCCACTATTTCTAGGTACTAAAGTGGTTTAAGATTTAACGTGCTAATTAAACGGCCGATGTCACGGAACGTACTAAATAATAGAAACCACAACCTTGATTGCCTTTTGCTGAGTGAGCATCAAACTTAGAATTTCGCAGGTTAGAACTTTGTGTATTTAATGTATGTATATTGAATGATATATAGCCTAAATTTCCATTTTGGAACTATGTATATATTTCATTACACGAACATTTCTGATCTCTTGGCACTTTCATTACAAATAAGAGAGTTTACACGTTACTTACATTTTTTCAGCTTCACTCTATATCCCAGATCTATATAGCAGGTCTATATACTAAAGCGATGAAGTAAAAATATTAAATATTTTATTTCCTCAAGTGGGAATCGAACCCATAACCGCGTTGCAGTCACATGCTTGTGGCCCGTGTCATGACGCTCTCTTACTGTGTAACATGCATACTTAATTATTTTATACTGTAGTAAATTAAAATGGCTTAGTTTTTGTCTTATGTATATCAAGTCCAATCCCAAAATTACAACTCAAAGAACAAAATGTAACAAAACAATTTAAGTACAAGATAATAATGGAAGAAAATGAAAGAAAAGTTTACAAAGACTTTGTTTAATAATACATGTTCTATAAAAGAATAAGTAATACTGTGGTTTCACTAACAACTGACTTCTCTTTGTAGAATATTGCTTAAGTAAAAAAATACAAGTAAATTTGCTTTTGAGGAAATCTGTTTTTTTGTTGCATAATGGTAAATTAAATTTATTAAAATACGTATTCGAGGTATAGATGGTATCCCATATTAATTACACCTACCCTGCTATGTGCGGGATACAGCGTGAAGCAAAACAATAAATAAATAGAATTATAAACTTGAGGCCGGTCGTGGTGCAGCGGCACGAGGTGTGACTGCAAAGCCGACTGGTTGTGGGTTCGATCCCCACTCGAGGAGATGAAATATTTACTTAAAATGTATATTTCCATTTCTTCGCTCTGGTGTCGAGGTTAAGCGCGGCGTTGAGTTCTGCCACTCAACACGCAATGCCTCCAGAATTCGGCAGAAAGTGGGGAACGGAGTGTCTTAACACTAGGTTCCCTCTGCCTACCCTGCTGTGTGCGGGATACAGCGTGAAGCTAATTTAATTTAATTTTATTTTATAAACTTTATATTTTAAATAACAGCTTTAATAAAATACAATTTATCTAAAGATGAAAGTCCTACGTAAAGTGTATAGTGTATTATGTAGTATATATTTTTCAGGCTTCTATGTATTAGGCACTAGTATTTAATTGATTATAGTGAAAAAATGTATGTCTTTATTATAATTCATCATAAGCCTGAATCCTGTCGTCAGCTGTAAGGTGACAGATTGTGAGTTTGATTCCCACTCGAGGAAATGAAATATTTAATATTTTCATTTACTCACTCTGGTGTCGAGGCAAAGTGTGGCGTTGAGTTACGCCACTCAGCACGCAATGCCTGCACAAATCGGCGGGAAATGGTGCATAGAGTGTCTTAACATTAGGTTCCCTCTGCCTACTGTACTGTGCGCGGGATACAGCGTGAAGCTGAAAAATAATAATAAAATATCAAGCGCCCAGGCTACCAAAAATGTCTACGTGAATCTATGAATGATTCCTCGAACTTATTGGAGGTTTAATTGCACAATTGTATATATTAAGGATTAAAATAGTTATTTGTTCTAGGGTGAAATAAGATTAACAAATTCCTATTATATATCGAATGTACAATCCCTCCAAAGTCTATTTGAAAACAATATTAGGTGATTTTAGATTTCCGGGGAACGTATACCAAGTATCACCAGAATCCAATTTACCTTCCTAAATCAATTTACAAATAGCACGTGTGTTATCAAACCCGTTATATTATGTCCTTACATATGAAATTAGCTAATATATTTTTTATAAAATATTTATTAAATCAAAGTATGAACCATTGTTATCTATGTACTTTTGCCATCTCGTAAGTAGTTTATTGATCCCTTTACTAAAAAAATACATTTGGACAGGAATCAATAAAATCTTTGAAGGCGGTTTGGACTATCCCATCGGAGTTAATTTTTTCCCTTGCAACAAGTTATCCAAATTTTTAAATAATAATGTTAGAGCAAAGTCCAGGGAGTACGGTGGATGTCTTAGACATTTCAATTGAAGCTCGTCTAATTAGGTAGTCGTCTGTTGTGCCGTGTGTGTCTTTTTATTTTCGTTGTTGTGAAACAAAAGTGGCGATTGACCAGCCTCGGTTGTTGAGCAGCTACCTTGTCCATCATGATTTCTAATTGCTGACAAAAGACGTCTGCCTTAGTCGTCAAGCCAGATTTGAGAAAACTGTAATGAACGATAGCGGCACTAGTTTACTAAACGCTGGGTGACGCAAACAGAAAAACACTGAAGAAAAAAATAAATGAATGACGGTTAACGAAACACTAATACAAGCTGAATTCCTTACCAAAAAGGAGAAATTTGTGATCAAAGTATCCTGTACGACAAAACACCAATTTCATATATAAGGACCTAGTATATCCATACGTAGAGTATAAATTACGCGCCATTTTACATTTTGTTTTTCAGCTTCACGTTGTATTTCGCATATAACAGGATATGCAGAGTAGTAGAGCGTTAAGACAGTTAGTTGGCCCCTCAATTATCCGCCGAATTATTCTGGTGGCATTGTATATTGAGTGGCGGAACTCAACGCCGTGCTTTGCGTCGACACAGAACGAATAAACAAAAATATTGAATATTTCATTTCTTCTAGTGGGTATCGAACCCGTAGCGTGTCGCGTTCACAGTCACCCGTGTGTGCCTCTGCGCCACGACTGACCTCTTATTTTACATTCATTTTATTTATTTGTTTAGAAATGTACTATAAGTATAATTTTTTAAAATAATTGTTAATTTGTTAGTTTATAGATATCTGAATTCTTGAGTAAGCGTTCATTAAGAGATGTTACAAGCCTACAAGGAATTTAGCATTTTCGGAATTAAATCGGACGGATTGGAAGCTTTGTGTTCTTTATTGACCTATCTTTTGTAGAATGCAAGCTAGTAAAAAGTTATTCCGTTCTTGAATTTCGGAAAATTGCATGTTCAATGTTCAAATGGTAGTATAATCAAACTGCAGTAACAAAAATAATTTTAATAAGATCTCTTTGCTGAGTGGAATGTGTGTCTATATCGAAAATCTAATGCATAACGTCGTCAGGTAGACACGTCCTAATTACCAACGAAGCTACATAAGTTTACTATACATATTTTACAATAAACTAATATTTATGAATACACTTACTGTTTAATAATAATTATATGTGTAAATTTATTTACATTTTATAATAAAAAAATATACCAGTAATTCTTTAATATAAAAAAATCGTTTATACAAAAAATCGGTATTCTGATTAGGAAACCTTTGTTATGTAAATATAAGGCAAACACGAATTTGTAACAACTTTTAACGATATTCGCTGAGTGGCTGACTGCTACGTAATTAGTGAAGTCTATTTGAACGAGTATTTACTCGTTCAAATAATATATTATATATAGATAGATTCTTATGATGGAAAAGTGAGCGGTAAGAGAGGTAGGGGAGACCTCGGTTGACCTTCGAAAACACAATATCAAAGATACTAGAGGACGGTCACGTAAAAAGCATGAGGACTCCCCGGAGGGCATGTATGAAGAGGTTGATGACAGTGGACGAGGCGAAAGAGGTATGTAGAGACCGTAGCGGTTGGCACTCCGTTCTCTCTCGCTGCCCCGCTAGGGATGAAGTGTGAAGTTAGTTTAGTTTAGATAAATTCTTATCATGCTGCATGCATGAAGTTAGAACAATTTTAGTACCGACTCTGTTATACGGCATCGAAACGTGGGTATTACAGAAGAAGAATGAAAGAAAGATGAATGCTGTGGAGATGCGATCTCTACGTAGGATATGCGGAGTCAGATTAGCTGATCGAATCCGTAATGAAGAGGTACACAGAATGGCGGGTATTAGCGAGGATGTCACGGTGAGAATGAAGAAGATCGTGCTCAGCAGGTTTGGGGACGTCGAGCGAATGAGTGATGAAAGAATGGCAAAAAAGATTTATGATGGAAAAGTGAGCGGTAAGAGAGGTAGGGGGAGACCTCGGTTGACCTTTGAAAACACATTATGAAGATACTGGAGGAAGGTCACGTAAAAAGCATGAGGACCCCCGGAGGGCATGTATAAAGAAGTTGATGACAGTGGACGAGGCGAAAGAGGTATGTCGAGACCGTAGCGTTTGGCGCTCCGTACTCTCTGACTACCCCGCTAGGGATAAAGCGTGAAGTTAGTATAGTATAGATAACAGAAGTTAAAATACCAGTTTGAATATTAATCTGTGTGTCTGAAGGCATCTTTTTTGGCTTCCTCCTGATGTATAATGTAATGATAAAAATAATTAAAACGAGATTGTGATCGCTCGCTAAGATCTACTTTAATTTATAGACTTTGAATTAATGTACATTATAATTCATTAAAGTTTTTAATCTTTACATAATTTCTATAACTGTGTAATCCTTAAAAAAAAACTTTATATACGCTTGCAACATTTACAAACGCCGCGGTCAGAAAAATATGAACATTTTCAAGTAAATCGTATCTTAAGACACACAAAGATAAAAAAGTGAAAACTCGTATACATAATTGATTATAAATTTACATCATTACAAGATTTAAGTAGACGTGAAACGTAGCAAAGGAATGTTAATAGTAAGAAGATTTGACTTCAAACGAATTATATTGTAACGACGTGTTTCGTATTTACGCATGAACATAGTTGAGAAAGTCACAATACGATTTATTTTAAATGATGTCATGAATATAAAAATGTTGTGTAGTTTATGTTGTAAAATATTCTAGGAGTGTTAGCATTTTTTAAGGTCACGTGGTAAGGTGGCGCAGGGGCACAAGTGGCTGTAAATGCGACCGGTTGTGAGTTCGATTGTCACGCTAGGAAATGAAGTATTTATTTAAATGTATAGTTTTTAATTTCTTCTGAGGTGTCGAGCCAAAATGCGGCGTTGAGTTCCGCTACTCAGCACGCAATGTTTCCAGAATTCGGCGAAAAATGGGGAACAACTGCCTACTATACTGTGTGCGGGATACAGCGGGAAGCATAATTTACTTAATTTTTATTTTAATTTAAGGTTAGATAGTCACTTACATATATCTCGGAATGAAACGATACCATTGAAGTATAGATACTTTTACTCGATACGGTATCGGTTTTGTAAAAAGTTTTACATTTATTTGTATTTATTTACTCATATCATTTTAAGTGTAATGTAATGACATAAAAATAGTAACAATTTATTGATATTCTATATATAAATAAAAAAAAAACTTTATCAGTCTTTATGAGGCCAGTCGTGGCGCAGGGGCACAAAGTGTGACTGTAAAATCGACTGGTTGTGGGTTCGATCCCCACTCGAGGAGATGAAATATTTACTTAAATTTATATTTCCATTTCTTCTCTCTGGTGTCGAGGACAAGCGCGGCGTTGAGTTCTGCCACTCAACACATTGCATGTTGAGTGGCAGAACTCAAGCCTCCACAATTCGATGGGGAACGGAGTGTCTTAACACTTAGCTCCCTCTGCTTACCCTGTAGTGTGCAGGATACTGGTGCAGTGTGAAGCTGATTTATTTTTTTTTTATTAAGAAACTTTATAAAAAAGTCAATTTTCGTAGTGCTCTCTAAAATTTTTTTCAATCTATGGTTGCAGAGTAAATAAATTGGGGCTTTACTTATGAGAAAAAGTGGTTCACTCCAATTTTGTGTTAGAACGAAATTGTGATGTGAGTGGTATAACAATACAATCATACGATGCGATACGAGACTTTTGACCGATATCCACTCGATATTTAGTTTCAAAGTATCGATACAAAAAATATTTGGTATCGGGAGAAATGTATCGAGTCAGTATTTGTATTCACTCGTATCGTATCATCCCTACTCATATCAACACAAAAATATATAAAACCTCATTGCACATTATAAAATATCGTTTCCTTT
Source organism: Heliconius erato x Heliconius himera (assembly GCA_013421005.1). NCBI lineage: Eukaryota > Metazoa > Arthropoda > Insecta > Lepidoptera > Nymphalidae > Heliconius > Heliconius erato x Heliconius himera. Next base: position 82,496 of record JAATLQ010031776.1, read on the forward strand.
ATTCGTCTGTCAATTAATGTCAATAATATATAGGAAATAAGAATATATTTCGTAGAACAAAAATTAGAAGTCTTTTTGTTATCGAGATTATAGATAGAAAATCTTGTGAATGTTTTTTGCACCCGTTGCGTGCTACAGAAGCAGTTGACGTAATTTAATACTGCACACTGTCTACTACTAATCGGACTAGTCTAACGCCTATATATATGTAACATCTGACAAAATACCTTGTTATATGGTATTTGATATCACAAAAACCGCACAGACTCGTTGGGTACTCATCCTTAATACAGATTTATTATACGGTTAATGGAAATTTAATGTCAATAAATAGGCACTGTAGATTATAATAGTAATATTTAATATAGTTTCGAGTTATTTTTAATAATTTAATATAATTTTCTTACCTTATTTAACTGATCATCTGCTTTTCCAAGTACGACCTCACAGCCCTCACGATGCGCGAACAGTTTTCTCGCTTGTACCTTCATGTGAAAGGTTTTGTCTATGAGAGGTGTGGCCACTACCCTCTCAAGAGAAGAGGCTGCGTTATTGTATCCCACTACATCCGCCTCTACCTCTTGAAGTAGTGTTTCCCAAGTATGGAATAGGGAAGATGGACAACTTGCCCTGTGGATGAAAGTCACTGTTACTGCTTATATTTAGCAACAACGTAAAAGCTTAAAATATTTATGATTTTTAAAACTGAAAGATCATATTAAAAAATAAACGGTTTATATAGCATAGGAAAATCTCTTTAAATTAGCTTAAATCATGAAGGTGTATAGTGTTAGCCCATTTCATCCAAAATCATTATACACAAATCTCATGAACCGTGATAGGTGACTGTAGAAATTTTAATTTTCACAAGTGATATATTTCTATTGTCGCTAAATCTATAAATACTGAAAACCAGAACGAACGGACGTCTCGCATTTGGTTGGGTTTTATTTTTCTTTTAAGGAAAGAACATGCATTTTCAAACGATCATCTCGTTATGATTTTTAAAGTAAAAAAAATATTCTGTATTAGAAATGAAATTATTTAGTTGTTTTAGCTTCACACTGCATCCCGCACATAACAGTGGTAACATGGAAACCTAGTCTTAACAGACACGCCGTTTCTCATTACGACTCATCCGTTCCCCACTTTCCGATAGGTTTTTGAGATTAGCGTAGAGAGTTATTGTGTGTGTGACAAATCTCAACGCAGCTCTTTGCCTCGTTACTAGAATTATCAAATAATTATGTTAAATATTTCATACCCCGAGAGGAAATCAAACCCATAAGCGTTGCGTTTACAATCGCTCGCTTGCGCGCCTGCACAACAACGACCTAAATATTAACTCATTAAATAAGCTTAATAGTAATTATAATATTTAATATGCAAGTTTAAGTTATATATATATTCTAAGCAAGTCATTATTTTTTGTTATTAATATAAATTTATTAATAAATTAGTTAAGTGTGTTATCCTTGTGACCCGCACAATTTATAAAATGGAACATCGACAGCATATTGAAAGCTTTCAACTTAATGGAATCGGCCACATTATGTAAGAGTTCATAATATGTTCAATCATAAACTGGCATTTTGTTATTTTAAGCCATAAAATTTACTAAATTATTTTTTTTATTTTTATTAATTTATTTAAGTATTTCACCACATCACACGCATTTTCTATGACGTTTTTCTCAGGTTCACGCTCTATCCCGCGTGTCGTACTCAGCGGTGGGCAGGGTTTTAAGAAATAGTAAGAAGTAGTTGAAGTAGTAGAAGTAGTACTAGTCATGATACTGGATATCTAAAAAAAGACGTAATTGGTATAACATACCAATATTTAAGTACGCAAAACTACTTTAGGCCAGTTTTTGAGACCAGTCGTGGCGCAGGGGCACAAAGTGTGAAAAGGTTATGGGTTCGATCCCTCCTCGAGGAGATGAAATATTTATTTAAATTTATATTTCCATTTCTTCGCTCTGGTGTTGAGTTCTGTCACTCAACACGCAATACCACCAGAGTTCGGCAGAAAGTGGGAAACGGAGTGTCGTAACACTAGGTTCCCTCTGCCTACCCTGCTGTCTGCGGGATACAGCGTGAAGCTGATTTATTTATTTTTTATTTAAAAATACTTTATGATTTCCATTCATAATCACGAGGAAAGTCAATGTTAGTTCTTTTCTGAAAACGATAATTGATTTTTTTTTATCTTTTTTATTTAAGGTAATATTTTTTTATATATTGCATTTCATACATAAGCCCATATACTTAAATTTTATATGGATTTGGTTCTATTATTTTAAGGAAATAGTCACTGTAAAATGTTTTCGTTATTTCATTTAGCCAGCGTAAACCTTTTAACTTAGTTGAATTTGACGGCAATAGCTTAATGAAAAATAGACAAAAATGAGGTCGCGGTGTTACTCAATAGTGTTTTGTGGTTACTTAGACTTAAAAGCTTTAGTAACATGAGGTAAACGAATTTTTAATGTTATAGAACATTACAATATATACATACATGCGTCAGGTTGTGGTTTCGATTCCAAGTCCAGGAAATTAAATATTTTCATTTCTTCTCTCTGGTGATGAGTAAAAGCACAACGATGAGTTCAATCACTAAACACAACACAATGCCTCCAGAATTCGGGGTAAGATAGGAACGGAGTATCTGAACACTAGGTTCCCCTACTACACTAGGTTTCACTTCCCACACTAGGTTTCCCTTAGCGTACACTGCTGTGTGCGGGATACAGCGTGAAACTAAGCAAAAATATTGGATATAAGTGATTAACAAAATGTACAGCATCAATTATTTTATACAAACTTTTGTTTCAAGAGTTTCCGAACGATTAGTGTCAAGCGGTCTCTTAATTATTTTTTTACTTATAAAGGTATCCCACTTATGTAGATGATTTTTTTTGGTTGATTGACATTATTTTAATTAGAGTAATCTTGTTATAAATTTTGCTTACAAGATTTGTCTTTTATACTAATAATATAATGGAATTTAACCCCCATTAGTACAACATTAGGAATCGTCGAGGACCGCAATATTAAACTTTTGCTGATCTACTTGATCGTGCAAATATAAAAAGTAAATATACCTTACTCTAAAATGATTTCAAAATTAATCAAGTTTGCTATCGAGGTAGATATGATATTATACGCTGTCTGTTGCTAATAGCAACTTGCTATAAACATATATTTGTAGTTAAGATAATAATATAAATTATTTATTGTGAAATTACCAATTGAATATAAAAGTCTTCTATTTAAGATAGACACACAAGCTTTATTAAATACGAGAGCCAAGAGAGATCAAATGTTATTCTTTTCTTCTAGTAGTATAGAATCGTTCGAGTCAAGTGGGTGCACTTTCACTTTTAGGTCCCACCGTGTAATAAAAAAGAAATCATTTTTTTTTCTACAAATAAAGATTTATATGTTACATATTAAAATAAAGAGAAAATTAGTATGTCCCTTAGTTTTTTAGGAAACATAAAAAAATAAACGAAAGTCGGAATGTTGCGGGTAAGTGTGCGTTTATTTTTAAGGTAAGTAGACACAAAACTCAACTTCTTTTATTAAATTACCTAAAAACAATCAATATTTCATTGAAAATTAACTAAAATAATATCATAGTTAAAAATAATATCATAGCTAAATTGATCACTAATTGGTATTGCGTACTTGTAATGCTTTACCCGCGCACACTTACCAGGGAAGCTAAATTCAAACTAATAACCACCGAGCCCGAAGTATATAATATAACCACAAATTACGTCCACGTTTATCCGTCAGAATATGTGTAACATATTTTCCTAAAAATACAAAAAAGTTTCAATCAATGAAAAGGATTTTAAATATATTAAAAAACGAAGAGTGGCGCGGCTCATTGATTGATTTATGCGTTTGTACTGTCACCCCTCGCGTCGGGTTAGAAACGAGCTTTTAATGAATACCTGATATAAGTTCCTCTGCTTACTTAAATTTGAATAGTTTTGATTTTTATCACAAAAATCTGATCAAAAGAATCTTGATCGCATAAAATTAAAATCTCTTGTGATGATGGATGCAGCCGTGGTGCACTGGGATGTAAGCATCAAATTAATTTAAAAAATAATTAAAACTGAAGCAGGCTGTATCCCGCGCACAGAAGGGTAGGCAGAAGGAACCTAGTATTAAGACACTCGTCGTTCCCCACTTTCTGCCGAATTTTGGATTCATTGCGAGATGAGTAAAACTCAACGCCGCGCTTTGCCTCGACACCAGAGCGAAGAAATGGAAATATAAATTTAAGTAAATATTTCATCTCCTCGAGCGGGGATCGAACCCATAACCACTCGGTTTTACAGTCACACTTTGTGCCCCTGTGACACTACTTGCCTCATATAGTATTTTAAATTAAATGTATTAATTGTAAATGTATAGTATTACTTAATTGTAAACATTTTGTATAGTAATTGTATATTTTTAAATTAACTTTAATATGAAAAAAAAAAAACACATATTTCAATAGATACTTGTAACGTTTGGAAAACATTAGTTTCGTTACATATAATGTATCCAGTTTTTTGTTTACTATTTCCTAGCGATGTTCAAATATCTATCTATCTTGAAAACTGTCCATCATTTAGATGGGGGTCTACCCGTTAATCCGGATTTTGGACACATTGTATTCTTTATCAGCTCTTCAACTCTAACGATCTCCCGCATTTTGCGAAGTAGATAGTGAAAGACTTATAGAGTATTATTTTATTCATATACATATATTTATTATTTTTTGTCTAGCCAAACTCTTCTGGACAAGTTTTAAGTATATTGGAGATTGCTCTATTAAAAAAATACTTACTTCTAAAGAAGACAGTAACTTAGTGTACACAAAAGTAGCATATCATTTTCAAAAGTTCTTATCCTAAAAGTAAATCTATAATAATTAATATTGACTTATTAAAGATATGGTAAGAAATCTATAAGAAACAACATAAGTATATAAAATTATTAGTTTTTTTTAATTATTTAAAAAAAAATAATAACAGCATTTGTTACTTATAAAAATAACATAAAACGTGAGGCAGTTTAAACTAATCACGCGACGCGAAGTCGTTTAATGAAGGTCCATTAGGCCCAACCTAGTTATTTTCACTATCGTCTGTTCACATCTGTGAACAGTGTCGCGGACTTTGACAATGGTCATTTAGAGCTAACTGATGAAAGATAACAGTTATGTCACCTTACGAACAGAAATCTAATATTTACTTTATAGTTTTTTTACTTATTAACAGACATACAACTTTTGGTATTGCTTTCTTACCATTTAATTATAATTTCATTTCTTCACTTTGGCGACGAGGCAGAATGCGGCGTCGAGTTTCATCACTCCAGAATTCAGCGGAAAGTTGGGAACAAAAGTGTTTTAATGAGAACGGAGTGTTTTAACGCTAGGTTCCCACTGCCTTCCCTGCCATGTGCGGGATAGAGTGTGAAGCTAAATCTATTTAAACTAATATAACATAACTATTTATTAACAAATCCTTTAAATTAACACAATACGCAGGAAATATAGCAAAAACCAAAAGTGACGAAAATATTTTAGATGCCACAAGGCTTAGAATGTCAGGCTCGGTCGACGTGGTTCTAGTAGAAATTAATCACCTCAACCGCCGCAGGGTTGCGTCCGGGACGCTACTGATGAAACTAAATTACCTTACTTGGGAAATAGGCCTCAGCCTATTAGGAGGAGCGAGTGCTCTTTTGATTACACTAATAATTTCTACAGGAGATTTAAAGTATCTAAATGCAATTTATAATTAGAAACAGTTAGTCACAAACAAACAGAAAACATTCGTATTATGTAAAGTAAAAAAATATCTTAAATGAATTGTATAAAACCAGGATATGTAATCGTAAAAAAAAGATTCACCTTAATTAATGCCAGGCCGAGGCCAGTCGTGGCGCAGGGGCACAAAGTGTGACTGTAAAATCGACTGGTTGTGGGTTCGATCCCCATTCAAGGAAATGAAATATTTATTTACATTTATATTTTCGTTTCTTCGCTCTGGTGTGGAGACAAAGCGCGGCGTTGAGTTTCGCCACTCATCACGCAAAGCTTCCAGAACTCGTTGGAAAGTGCGAAACGGAGTGTCTTAACACTAGGTTCCCTCTGCCCACCCTGCTGTGTGCGGGATACAGCGTGAAGCTGATACAGCGTGAAGCTGACCTTAATTAAAAACGGAACCGGTACACATATTGACAAAAAACAAAAAAAAAACACAACATTTCCAATAACTATTCATAAAAGAATATTTCATATCAAAAAATAGTTCATATCAAAATCGATTCAGCTACTTGGAAAAGCTTGAATTATAACGCGCCTTCTTTTTGTGAAAGAGTTAATAAAATGTCGATTAGAATATTCTTCTAACATATTCCTTTATAAATTCTAAACATGAACAGTATTAAAGTATTATATTGAGTGGAAAATAAAATTACGTTATTTACGTAGTCCTTAAAAAGATAAAGATCGAAGGCTGGGAAAAGGGTCAATAAAATGGATTTCACCCTCGTAACCACTCTGTTTGTTTAGGTCTTGTTGCAAATTATACAATTTCATTTTTCACATTTTATATAAAATTATTCGTGTTTCATAATTTCATGAACATCAATTTTTTATACTCATATGTATGTTTCCTGTTATGAGAAAAGTAAAGTATAAAAGTGATAGCCGGTGGCAGCTTTATGATTCAAAAGTGCTTTCAATTGTCTATTTGAAGAAAGAATATTTGAATTAAATATGTTTTATACTTTAAGCTGTCTTGTTTTGTTTCTACTTTAGTGTGAGACAAATTTAAAAAAAAAAGATTAGGTAAAGGTACTTTAGGTAAGACTAGTGGCCGTCCGCAACCCTTGTGGATATTTTGACACTACTACCCGTTATCATTGAAAATTAGAGCGAATTTCGAGACTGCTTGTGGCAGAGTTTAACGCAACGCAACGCTTTGTTTAACCGAATTGAGAAAAGTAAACAAAATAAATATACTTATAGCCCCGAGTGAAAATTGACATTAGATGTTCTATATGAACATGACTAGATGCGTTAACAAAAAAAATATTCAATTTGAATCTTTAATGGCTTCACGGCTACATCATACAGCTTATATCATCAACGTCATGAGATTTTTTTCATTTTAATTCGAATAGAGCTTACAATGTTTTTTTCATTTGGGACAGGGATGCACCTGTCATAGATCACAAGCTCGGTAAAGCTTTGGCATATAACTGAAAAACATTAAATGAATGGATCTACCATATTATATTACCATATTATATTGAGGCCAGTCGTGGCGCAGCGACACGAGGTGTGACTGTAAAACCGACTGGTTGTGGGTTCGATCCACTCGAGGAGATGGAATATTTACTTAAATTTATATATCCATTTCTTCGCTCTGGTGTCGAGGCAAAGCGCGGCTTTGAGTTCTGCCACTCAGCACGCAACGCCTCCAGAATTCGCTAGAAAGTGGGGAAAGGAGTATCTTAACACTAGGTTCCGTTTGCCGACCCTGATGTGTGCGGGATACAGCGTGAAGTTGATTCAATCTACCATATTGTGTAACGCTACTAACCGATATCCTAGCCTTCGATTCAATTATAAAAAAATACAGGCCCATCTCGTTTTCAGAGTTACTATTTATTTATCATTTTTGTCTATAAATGGACTGAAAGAGAAAGTTAAAATTTTCTACAGTAACAAGACCTAATAAACTTATATAAGTAAACAAACCGTTATATAAGTACAGTAAAAAGTAAAAAAAAACCGTTATTATATGTATCTAGAGTAAGTAACCTTAGATTTCTCTGCCTTATAGGAATTTCATTGTATAGAGATAAGGAAAATAAAGGAGAAATTGATCAATAATTGGCCCATTCTGTTTTCTATACGTACGTCTCATAAGAGACTTAATTTTTTAAGGTATAAAATATAGGCGTAGGAGGTCGATACAGGAGTCTCCTTTATATGACTAAGTTAAATTGTAAATGATGTCGTCAATATTTCTGAGCAAATAGTGTAGCAAAAGTATGACTAACTACAAAGTTTTTTGTTCAGCTTCACGCTGTATGCCGCATATACCAGCGGAGTAGGCAGAAGGACTCTAGTGTTAAGACACTTCCGTTTCCCACTATCCGCCGAATTGTGGAGGCGTTGCGTGTTGAGTTGCGGAACTCAACGCCACGCCGCGTCACGCGGTATAGATAAATACCTTTTAGTTATAATATGTTCTTTGAATAATAAAAAAAAAAATTGAATTCAAGGCATTTATGTAGAAAATATTTTATTTATATATTAAATTATTTTAATCTCATAATCAATACGAATAAACTAAATAAGTCATCGTACATTGAACTACCTTTGTCGCTATTACAAGCGGCGCCGTGCCCGTAAAATATTCATATAGACACGATAGAGCTCCAGTCGCTTATTGATCTGACATTTTTTAATACTCCACATAGAATTGTGAATATAATATTAACATACAACTTGGATCGTTAAATAAATATACATTGTAGCGTATAGTTTTTAAATAAACAAATTACAATTATTAGCTAAAATAAATGAAACTTATTATAAGAAAAGACGAAGTAAAAAGTAGCATGGTGTTTTGAGGTTTGGTTTCCGCATATAAGCAAAATGAGATAAATGTTATTAAATAAAAAATTAAATCAGCTTCACGCTGTATCCAGCACATAGCAGGGTACCTTGTGTTAAGTGGCGGAACTCAAAGCCGCGCTTTACCTCGACACCAGAGCGAAGAAACGAAAATATTGATATTTAATAATAGATTCTTCCGAGTATTAATCGAACTCACAACTGCGCCACTACGGCCTCAATAAAGGTTATTAGATAAGTATTATCTACAAATATTAACTAGAATAGAATATGAAAGCGCCTCATAGGTCTTAACTATTTAATATTGTATCGAAACATTCTTTTTAAGTTAACTTTCACCCACCAGCACACGACTTACTTAGGTACCTATAGTCAAGCATAATTTCGACTTACAAAAAACAAAGAACTCTATAAAAAACTTCTTACATTTCGGCTTTTTTAAAAAGTGAAGTAAAAGCTTATTAAATGCTTAAAAACAATCCTATTTCCAAAGGTTCGAATCGCATTTTCGAATATTCAATTATATAACATCTGTGCTACTTTATACCCAAGGTGAACAAAACGAATGAAAAACGAGCGATTGCTTTTTTTTTCGTTTGCATTATACAAAACATTAGCCAGTTAAATGCTTTTTGAATGGTGGATTATATTAAACGAATATTTTTAAATAAATTAAACTAATAAAATATATTTACTTAAGTTGGTAAACATTTAAAATAACAGTATAATGATGAATATATTCGTACATAACATTATCATAATCCGACAGGCATTATATCCAAATTCAGAATGTTTATACAACATAAACATCTGCTTCACGTTATATACTGCACACAGCAGGGTAGGAAGAGGGAACCTAATGTTAAGACACTTCGTTCCCCATTTATATAATATAACGTTATAAATAACATTGTCTAATTAATTCAAATTACAAAGATATTTCTCATTCCGTAAGGCAAATTTCAATCAATAACTCTGAAATATAATCTGCCATTAATGTATCGAAGAAGGTTGTTCTGGGATTAGACACCTTAAAATCATACTTTGGCAAGTCCTCGAAGGAGTTCGAGGGCCATTACTTAAGTTGCCGCTAACGCAGACCTCTCGAGTGCTTCACAAAGAAAATTAAAATTTAGAATACTTAAGTAAATAGCATTTTCCTTTGATGTGTATTACAAGAGAAAAGTTTTTGAGTTTCTATTAATTTATTTATTTATATTACGATGCAAGAGACAAGTGTCGCGGTAGTATTTATGAAATATATCTATTATTAGTTTGTTTATTTTTCTTAAACGCAAAGATCTCTGAATCTACTGGTCCGATTTACTTATATTTGGTTTTGTATGGAATTTACGTTTTTCAGAAGTGCTATAGGCTATATAACATTCTGGTGTAAGTCTTAGTTAGGCTTAAATAACGGAATAACAATAATAATAAACGCCATCGAATTGCTTTAAGTGCGTGCGCTGCAGAAATATATACAAAATATATGTCAGTACATTGTATGAAAGAAATATTCTATTTTATTAGTTCTCAAAAAAAGTCCACGATACCGCATATCTAACTCTTATAAATAAGTACAATAAAAAATTATTGAAAATTGTAAGGTGATGTTTCAATGTTTTTTATTTGATAAAAATATTAAAACTTACGAGCGAAAGTTATTCCATCATCAAGAAAAAATTATGAAGATATGCTTTGGCTTTTACAGCATGTAATTTAACGAGCACATACTTTTTGAGAAAATGTAATTTTAAAATAATTCAACGCTCTGTTTACGGCCGCATAGGCACGAGTCCTGTGGGGGGCGCCCTTGCCACCGATTTCGTCTTCGCAAGCAGCCATGTAGTGCTTGCACTTTCTCAAAATTATTGAATGTATAAATTATATTGATTATATAATTTGTATTTATTATCTGATGAAAAATGCAGCATGATAAAATAATTATTAGTGGTATGCGGGCGAAGCCGCGAGTGGGCCGCTAGTGAACTAATAAAATAAGTTATCAAAATTAAGTTTCGCTTAAGTTAAGCTTATTAAGTTCTGTTTCTTTCAACATTGTAAAGTGACTATAACTACTAAAAACCATTATCACAGAACAAACTTCTACGTAAGATAAATTACTGCTATTGTTCTTCAGAAATTCAATTTCGTCGGATTGAATAAAACATCTGTCAATTACGTTACTTGAGAATCGCTAACTGTTGTTAACTATGGACTGGTAGTGAAGATAACAATTAAAAGGTATAATTTCCTTTGTTCTACTGTTATGAATTATATAAATTTGATATCTCCATTATAATAATATAAGTTAATTACCTAGTTGAAGCCAGTCGTGGCACAGCGGCACGAAGTGTGACTGTAAAACCGATTGATTGTGGGTTCGATCCCCACTGGATGAAATATTTACTTAAATTTATATTTCCATTTCTTCGCTCTGGTGTCGAGGTTAAGCGCGGCGTTAACTCCTGCCACTCATCACGCAATACCTCCAGAATTCGGCAGAAAGTGGGGAACGGAGTAACTTAACACTAGGTTCCCTCTGCCTACCCTGCTGTGTGCGGGATACAAATGTCAACTTTCTTTTATTCAATTCGTACGTACTTCCTAAGAAATATTCCTTAAAATATTCCTATAAAAGGCAATAATTCAGTCGTTTATAATCTAAGCGCCCCCTCTACTAAACTTGTTATATTTTACCCAAATTATACAAAAATTGTAGCCATGTAAAGCCTACTTGCTGTTTTGATGAATAAGCTATTTTACCGTAAAGTTTTATCTAAATCCCTTCAGTAATTTTTAAGTGAAAGTGGAATAAACAGTCATCTATCCTCAAAAACTTAGTAGAATAGTACAGTAATAGGTTTAATATTAGTAGAATAGTAGTAAGTAGGTTTGCTGACAACATCCTATCTACGTAGTCATCAATTAGTAATTATCACAATTTTTCTTCTTTTCTTTCTTTAAAACTTTCATATACATCAGTATGTATTTTTTGCTACGTAACTAAATGCTAAATTATTTTGTATGCATACCACAAAAACCTCGTACAAGCACTTAAGCGGCGTTGCATTGCGAATTGCATTGGGAATAAAATACATTTTTAAATGTATGTGTGGTGTATTATACGATTTATTATTCTAAGATCTGTGAAGAGAAGTAAATTGCACAATATATATTGTTTTTATGTTAGGTATGTGTGTATTTTTTAGGATACCGTACTTATAATAATATTAAATTATATTTTTTTTATTTTTTATTCTTACTTACACTACAGACTTATGGTCCGTACATTTTGTTATTTTTACATTTCTTTTAATATTTTTTCTGTAGCTATTACCTAGAACTAGACTTATGTTATTACATACATATATTTTCTATATTTATACAATATCTCCTTAAGACAGTCCAGTTAGCGGATTTCTTTTAAGATAACCTTTTTGTCCGTTTTTTAAGACCGCTTATCTCGAGATTGTGTGGAGGTATTAAGTTGAAATTACTATAAAATAACTAGGTCTGCGATTCCCTGGAGTACAGAAAAAAAGCTAGCTTTAAAATCAAAACAATTAAAAGATCAACACAACAGGCGTTTGTACATAATTTTTGCTACATTTTGTATGAGTGTGTATGTAATCAAACCCTATAGTGTATTTTAAATGGACCTATAGTTATGAAATTATGCACAAAGTGAGAATTTACAATACAAATAAAGGAAAGTATATGTAAACTGAAAATCTATAGGTTTAAGACCTTATCTTTGGGTAGTGAAAATTTGTAAAAAATCCTTACACAGATGCTAACAACGCAAATAGGTTGTAACAGGCGTATAAGAATTTCGATATAGCTTAATGAGAACGTATGGACGGTAAAGGGAACTTAGTGCTTAGACAGTTACCAACAGGCGCATATTTTCTTTCTTAAAAGATTTTCCGCCGAGTTCTGGAGGTGTTGACATGGAACGTAGCGTAGTCCTCCAAACATCTCCATGACAAAATATTTTAAGTATAGGTGATAACAATGGTAATAATACCATAGAAACAACAATAATATAAAATATTAGAATTAAATACTACAAACTATAAATTATAATGGCTTGGCACGTACGTGCCTTATCTTTGAAGCATACATACATTCACAATATAATAATAAAATTATAATTTAATTGCTTGAAAATGTTCCCCAACACAATTTCTTTACACAAAACGCAAAACTCTCATTTACATGTTTTGCGCTAGAATATCCAAATTCCCACAAATAAATTCTGCTTAACAACGTGAAATACAAAAGATTCAGAAACCAACATTACTTAATATATTAAAACGTAATTTACATTTACATAAATTAATCAATTGATCGAGGCCAGTCATGGCGCAGCGGCCCAAAGTGTGACTGTAAAACGGAGTGATTGTAGGTTCGATCCCCACTCGAGGGACACGACACTTCGCTGTGGTGTGGAGACAAGGCGCGGCGTTGAGTTCTGCCACTCAACACGCAATGCCTCCAGAATTCGGCAGAAAGTGGGGAACGGAGTGTCTTAACATAAGGTTGGCTCTGCCTACTCTGCTGTTGGCGGGATACAGCGTGAAGCTGATTTTTTTACTATTTTAGTTTTTAAAAATCATACTGCACAACATAGTTCATATCTACTATCGGAAATCTCGCTGAATAATTATCGATTGTGACTACTATACAATAATAACATATGGTAATGCAATATTCTTCGTTATCCTGCTCTCATTATCTGCAATTGTGGAAATTTGTGTATTTGCTTCACGCTGTATCCCGCATGCAGCAAGATAGGCAGAGGGAGGCCTAATGTTGAGACACTCCTCTCCCCAGTTTCCGCAAAATTCTGGAGGTATTGCGGATCTCAACGCCGCGATTTACCTCGACATCAGAGGAATCAAATCCACAACTTGTCGCATTTACAGTCATACGCTTGTGCCACTGCGGTACAACTGGCTTACTGATAACCGTTTTTGTTTATATAATGAATTATAGATTTTAAAGTATTTCCTTACGGTCTCATGGCATGATTGGACAAAATGAGTTGTCTCAAATGAGAGAGAGAGAGATCCCTTTGGATGCTATAAGACTACGACGTAGCGTATTAATTGTAAATAAAGTGTAAAAGGATAATGTGTATGTGAAAAAAAATGAAAAAAAAACATGTGAGATTATTATAGATTTTTCCTTTGTCAAAAAACTTATAACAATATTCATCGCTACACACCCACTTTGATCAATAATTGATCAATAATTCATATTTATAAGTTCATCTTTTAAATCATATTTTAATTATTTTGTTTATTTCTTTAAAGGTATAACAGTAAAAAACATAACAAGATTATGTAAAAAGCATACATATATTTCAAGTGAAATGAACTTAAACATATTTACCATTTTTTTCACCATTTAACCTATAATGAGTTGGTAGCAAGATCAATAATTTAATATTAAAAGGATCTTGATAACATGGTTGTTCCAACGAGAAATTCCGAAATGAAGAGATTGTTAATTTTAATGCCTATAAAATATAGTTACTATATGTTATAACTTTCGAATAAAGATTGGTTAAATAGAGAATAAGAAATTATGCAAAAACTTCTAAATTAGTGTTTAGTACGATTTTTTTTTAACTTTCATGCTGTACCCTGCGAGGTAGGCAGAGGGTACTTAATGTTAAGATATTCCGCTTATCACTTTTCGCCGAATTTTTTAGGCATTGAGTGCTAAGTGGCGGAACTTAACACCGCGCCTTGTCTTGTTCTGGTAACAAGACAATGCGCGGTGTTAAGTAAGTGAGGAAATTAAAATATTCATTATTAACAGTTCATTTCCCCAAGTGGGGATCGCATTCCATGTATTTTTAATTTACCTTTAACTACTGAATATTATGTATTCAAACCAAATTCATATCGGTAAAAAGATATAAAACATTAAGTTTAATATACAATAGCAAAACTTAGCAACACTAATAGTACTTCCATATTTTAGTCTCACTTTCTATAGAAACTAAGTACTTTGCAACAGTTGGTTTATAGTATTACTTGCGGCGCTTGTACGATGTATACATACTCGCTGGAGCAAGCTTTGAACATTTGTCAACTCTTATAAGCTTTTAAAATAATATTTTAAGCTTGGAAAGTATATGTTAAGGTCTTATCTTTGGTTAAGTGACTTTTTTGAAATAAAATCTTTTGTTGTTTTCGTTTTCAATTTCTAAAATTACTTAGTGCTTAAATCATTAGAATTTCTTTTTCTCATAATGTATTTTTTATATCCAACATACAGTAGCAGGGAACCTAGTGTCAAGACATTCCGTTTATCACTTTCAGCAAAATTTTTGAGATATTGCGTTTTGAGTGGCGGAACTCAATGCCATGCCTTGTCTTCATACCAGAGCGAAGATATGAAAATAATTTTAGAGTCGCCACCCCCAAACCGTGGGGTAACAGCCAGACGTACGCGACCTTTAAATTAATATTTATTTAGAGTTCAAAATATAAATGCTAAGTTAGTAAGATATTTTTATACTACATTGTGACTTTTTTGTGCTTAAAATAAGTTCATAAATTGCTTAAATACGTTTTTATACGTTTTCTAAATAAGTATTTTTCTTTCCTAAGTGTGGAATAACACTTTAAAAATGTTTAAAAATATCATAAATTGCTTTCTATGATTTATTTTGAATCTAGTGACAGGTCCACTTTTGCCTTATTTCAAATTTGTACGGAGGCGTAAATATGTTATCAATTTTTATAAATATTCGACCACGTGTAACTCCTACTTATTGATAAGGTTATTCTTTATACGGTAGGTATAACGTAACGTAACGTAATTATACAACTAATAGTCTTGGGAGCCTATACTATGGGAAGGTTCCCAACACAAGTGTCTTCTGACTACTTACTGGGAAGTGTCAGTGCAAACGCTCTGTGTGTAACATTTTCTGAATAAAGTAAGGAATAATAAATAATACGTTCTATGTTAAAATGATCTTTTTCTTTTTAAATTTAACTGTTGCATACTCTAAACTTTTAAATTTTTAATTGACCTAATTTAAACGCAAAAAAAAAGTGGCATGAGTGTTCATTATTGGAAATCGATATAGTATGTACATATGTGTATATGTAAAATGGAACTAGCCCGAGGCGATACCGCTACGTTATCAGGTATTTGCTGTCCAGGGCTATTTGAACTATA
This sequence comes from Heliconius erato x Heliconius himera, assembly GCA_013421005.1. Lineage (NCBI taxonomy): Eukaryota > Metazoa > Arthropoda > Insecta > Lepidoptera > Nymphalidae > Heliconius > Heliconius erato x Heliconius himera. The sequence goes on from JAATLQ010031776.1 coordinate 98,366, forward strand.
ATAAATGAAAAATCAGTCTTGGATGTACCAGCTATAATTGAAACCAAAATAAGAGAGATGTTTGTTAGTGATAGTTAGACAATTGACATTTTTCTAGACGATGTATTTTTGTAGCTCCTGTATCAACAAATACTAAAAACATAAAAAAAATAAAATTTGACCTACATGTGTCACAATAAACGTGATTTTTTGCCGCTTTTATATATAAAGGCAGAGAACCCTTCGTACACGATTTCATCGATTTTTTAAAGTATAAATATTGTTTTTAAACTATATTGTAAGCAAAAGTGCTACTAATAATAATAAGAATAATAGTAAAGAAATAATTATTTGAAGCGGGCGCTAATTTGAAAACTAAACTTGTAATTTTATACTATTTTTGTCCGTATTTGAATAAACGAAGGTCATAAAAGATGAAGGACGCACGGTATTAAATATATTTGAAACAATAAACTTAAATATGTGATGATTTTTTATCATTAAACACATTTTACATATAAAATAATTGAAAGATAAAGTTAGTGTACTTATTTTTTTTTAGCTTCACGCTATTTCCTCCCGCACGATAGGCAAAAGAAATAAGACACTTCGTTCCCCACTTTCCGTCGAATTTCAGGATCGAAGCAATGACTGTTGAGTGTCGGAACTCAACTTCACCTTTGTTTTATTACAATGAAATAAAAATATTAAATATTTTATTGCCCCGTGTGGCAATCGAACTAACAACCATGGAGTTTACGGCCACACGCTTGTTCCATTGCGCCACGACATTTCATCAATCATTGCATGAACTAATTTCGCGTCATTTAGAAATATCTTGTGTTATCATCTAGAATTATCTATACTCGTATATATATCTCATTCATAGTAATATCATTGTTGTTGGTTGACATATATAACAACAACAATATCGTACTTTTATAATATATTCTTTTTTTTGTTCTATCAGCTTTACGCTCTACCCCGCATACAGCAGGATAGGTAGAGGGAAGTATTAAGATATTCCATTCTCCATTTTCCGCCGAACTCTAGAGGCGTTGGTTGTTGAGTAGCGGAACTCAACGCCGCGCTTTGCCGTACACCAGAGTGAAGAAATTAAAGTATACATTTTAAATAAACATTTCATTTCTTCGGGTGGGGATCGAGCCCACTACCACAACCAGTCGCGTTTACAGTCACACACTTTTACCCCTGCGCCAATATAATATTTTTCTTTCAATTAATTTAACATTGTTGCTGACGCCACCAATGGCAGAATATGAGAGGATAATGAGAGATAGGTACTTCAACTTCAACAAAGCATTGAGTCTATAAATATCTATTTTCGTTTCATCTAATCTTCATTTCTATTTTTATATTCTACCTACAGTAGTCTGCTCTTCTACTAATTCATTTAATGTTCGAAGGACTTGCTATAATAACCCCTTGGAATCTAAAAATATAACAAAGTTAATTAAAAATAGCAGACTAAAGGCTCTACTAATAAGTTTTTAGCTTTCTCTAAGTCCCAGGTAGAGTTTGTATGAAGCCAACGAACGTTTGAAAAAGCTTTTTTAAACTTATACCAGTAAGTAAGTGCTTATAGTGAGTTCAAACTAAGGACAATAGTGCACTAGCTATGATAGAAAATTAAAATTTAAAATAAAATTTAAAAAAGAAATATTAACTGGAAATATATATTTTTTTATATTTTTTTATTTTTCAGCTTCTCGCTGTATCCAGCATGTAGCAGGGCAGGCAGAGGAAGCACAATCTTAAGACATTCCGCTCCCCAGTTTCCGCTGTATTCTGGAGGAAGTGCGTGTTGAGTTTCGGAACTGAGCGCCGCGATTTGCCACGACACCAGAGTGGAGAAATGAAAATATTAAATATCTGAAAAACAGGCTTCTATCCAATACAAAACCAATAGAAAGCCACACCGGGCGCTACACACGATAATCAAAAATTTACGAAATAATTAGAGCGTTCCAAAGGCCTACCTACATATAATTTATGTTGATTTGAAGTTAGTCCAATTAAAATTGGTTTGAACTATTAATACATACAGCATGTTCTCAATTATTCATTAAGCACTGTTGTTTTACTGTAATTAAAGCTCTCTTACTGTATAATGAGTGAGGGGTCGTCCGCCGGGGGTGGGTATTGTTACTTTGGGATCTCACACGTTGATTTGATACTCTCGCTATTCAAAAAGGTTACTCCGAGTGGTTAATTCCGGTAATGGCATCCACATTATATTTTTTAGGCGTATTTTCTAATGAAATCAATGTTTTAATTATATGAACATTATGTTTTATAAAGAGAAATATGTATGTATATAAGGCCGCCGTGGCAAAGTGGCTCAAATGTGCGACGATTGTGGGTTCGGTCCACCTTGGGAGGAATTAACTTATTAATATGTTCATTTCTTCGCTCTAGCATTAAGTTAAAAGCCTAGCGTGGAACTCATTCTGCCACTCAACACGCAATGCCTTAAAAAAAACGGCAGAAAGTGAGGCAGTGGAAGTGTCTTAACACTAGGCTCCCTCTGCCTACACTGCTATTTGCGGGATACAACGTGAAGGTGATTTTTTATACCTATTTGTTTTCCAATTACAGGAAAAGTTTTTTAGTTTCATAAAGATATTACATTCGGCGACGTATTAAGCAATCCAGATAATCTGAGATAACACCTTTGAAACAAAGTCTTCAACAGATGAATCCGCTTGAAATTGCTTCAGAGATCTCAGCTTTAAAGTTTATTCGGAACATCAAGGAAGGAAGTTCATTGAGCGAGTCTCATGCATGAGAAATCAAATTTCGTATAGTTAAATTTCCATATTATTATACTACACTTCTTTTTCATCGCGTATTTTTTATGTCAAAATAAAACAGTATAGGATTAGTGTTAGGACACTCCGTTTATTTTTCCGCCGAATTTTTCAAGGCACCCGTTGTTGCTGCTGTTTAATTAGCTTTACGCAGTATCCCGCACACAGCAGAATAGATAGAGGGAATCTAGTGTTAAGACACTCCATTGTCCATTTTCTGCCGATTTCTGGAGGCATGGCGTATTGAGTAGCGGAACTCACGCCACGCTTTGCCTTACACCAGAGCGAAGAAATGAAAACATAAATTTAAATAAGTACTTCATTCCCTCGAGTGGGGATCGAACTCACAACCGGTCGCATTTACAGTCACACACCTCCGTGTTCCCCTGTGTCACGACTGGCCTCAAATTCAAATAAATATTTAAGTTAATAATAAAGTTCGTAAATATTAAAATCTATAGAATGCTATAAATCTTAGTAATTTTGAGTAGGTGATTTTTTTTTAGCTTCACGCTGTATCCCGCACACAGCAGGGTAGGCAGAGGGAACCTAGTGTTAAGACACTCCGTTCCCCACTTTCTGCCGGATTCTGGAGGCATTGCGTGTTGAGTGGCAGAACTCAACGCCGCGCTTAACCTCGACACCAGAGCGAAGAAATGGAAATATAAATTTAAGTAAGTATTTCATCTCCTCGAGTGGGGATCGAACCCACAACCAGTCGGTTTTGCAGTCACACCTCGTGCCGCTGCGCCACGACCGGCCTCTATTGTAGGTGATTAATATTTAAAATGTTTGTTACTTTTTGATTTTCAATTTTCTTGTCAATTCAATTTTTATTCCGCCATACAGGTGGTACGGCAACGCTGGCAACATCCAGAAAGAAAAAAAATGTGCTAACTTGCTGCTTTAATTACGTGATAAATAAATAAAATAATACATTTTATTTTCTATTATTTTATCATCATTTATTAAACGTTGAGTTCTGCCACTCAACACGCAATGCCTCCAGAATCGGCAGAAAGTGGGGAGCGGAGTGTCTTAACACTAGGTTTCCGCTGTGTGCGGGATACAGCGTGAAGCTGATTTATTTATTTATTTTTATTTATAAAACGTAATATAGTAAGTAAATCATAAATAGAGTTAGTTAGTGTATAAAGTAAGACATGTCTAATCGACAAACAACTTGTCTATTGTCGCCTCTCTATTTAAATCTACATTACCAACATCGTCAGTGGCCCGTGCTGGCACCGAGCCAACGTGTCGGTATAAACAGGCGTCACACTACGAGACTGTCGAAGTTGTTTACTATTGATATTTGAACACGATTAGATTTGTGTAAGACTAACGATTTACAATGTTTTTTCAATACTAACCGTATTGAAAAAACATTGTAAATCGTTAGTATTAATATAAATATTAATTAAAATTTATTTTTCATTTCCTTGAGCGCGATTGAATCTACAATCAGTTGCGTTAACAGTCACTCTTTGTGCACCTCGCCACGACTGGCCTCAGAAAAGACCTAAAAATGAGGTAAAAGCCTGGCGTTGAGCTCCGACACTCAACACGCAATGCCTCGAAAAATTCGGAACGGAAATTGGGTAACGGAGTGTCATAACACTAGGTTCTCTCTGCCTACCCTGCTGTAGGAGTGACACAGCGTGTAACCGATTTAATTTTTATTTTCCATTTTGCTGTTATCAGAAATAATTTATTTAACAACTGCTAGGTAGAGTCAGATTAAGTGTTCATAATGGTCAAAATCAAAAGATGGAGCAATGTATTAAATGAAGGTATTATTTCGAAAGTGAAATGTGAAAAGATATGAAATAAGTTATTTTTGTACCCAATATATTTAACTTATTCTAAATAAAACAATATAAACTGTAAGAATATGGCGGATTCGTAGGTAAAATTCCTTGTAAATATATTCGGTTTGTCGACAAGATCATGATCAAATAAACGCCGTGATAAGTTTGCAACGGACACGCGACAGCTGCTCGGTCGTCTAATAATATTACAATTCGGGTCGCTCCCTACAGATATATAATTTGCGATTTTCAGGCTCAAACGGCACCCACCCTTACGTCTTGTAATAAATATCCCAAGTAAGACATACTTGAGAAAATTATTAAGAGGCATAAGAGTAGAGACGTCAATCAAAGTTTCGAAAAAGTGATTTAGAATATAATTTAATATTATTTCTTAGAAGCACAATATTATTAATAAAAAGTAAACTAATAAAATAATTTATATGATTAGGAATAAAATGGTAGCAAGAAATAATAATGGCTAGCGCCGTTCAAAACATAGTACTTTCTTATATAAAAAATTATGAAAAACACGACATACTTATTACTATTCAATTTGCCGTGTCTAAGAAAATATATATAAAAGACTTATTAACTTAAGAATTATAAAAGACTTATTTAACCTTAAATAATTTTAATATTAATATTAGAAATAAAAAATCGCGCATAAGGAACCGCTTCCAGAAAAATCATTTAATAATGCTGCAAAGAATTGACATAGGCTTGGCGAAGTTTTAAAAAAGTTCTCTCAAACAAGAATGTCGTAATTCAAGTAGGGTTTAGCGTCCATCATACTTATTGAAGTTGAAGTGGTTTTACACAGAATAGAAATTTATTTTTCGCTTCCAAAGTGTATTTAATTTTTAAATAGTCTTGTATGTTTTTAATTACAATAAATTAAAACATTTTCTTTGAATAATTAGATAATTCTCTTATTCTGTATTGTTTTTTAAGCCAAAAGTAATACAAATACTTATTTATACTATTTGACTCGAGGTTAAGCTTTGAGAAAAGACCTTAAAAATATGTGCACATCTAGTTTCCATATAGGAAAACTAAGAGAGAATATTCAATTTTAAATTCTTTAACTTAAGCAACAGCAAAATAGCTTATAGCTGACAAATGTAAATATTTGAAGAAGTCATCGCGATCGTATCGGTCCCGCATGCGACCCCACGAATTTAGGCCTTGACCTCATCCATAATTCAAGTGGAGTACCACCTTACAAGTCCGAATACCATAAAGAACATAAACATTTCATATGTACACGGGCTTAAGGGATTTGACTGTTAAAAAATGTAGAAGGTTTTGTCGCCACTTTAAGCAACCAAACGAAA
>JAATLQ010031776.1:104333-116445 GCA_013421005.1 Heliconius erato x Heliconius himera
AGCAAAATAGCTTATAGCTGACAAATGTAAATATTTGAAGAAGTCATCGCGATCGTATCGGTCCCGCATGCGACCCCACGAATTTAGGCCTTGACCTCATCCATAATTCAAGTGGAGTACCACCTTACAAGTCCGAATACCATAAAGAACATAAACATTTCATATGTACACGGGCTTAAGGGATTTGACTGTTAAAAAATGTAGAAGGTTTTGTCGCCACTTTAAGCAACCAAACGAAATACGTTTTTAAGGCAAGGACCAAAATATTTTTTGAAATATTATTTTGTAAGAAATAATATTGTTTTTCTTCGATATTTTTATAGTGAAATTATATTAATAAAATTGCTATTAGTATTTCTAATTTTTACATAAACAGTATATATGATATATTGCAGATAAAAATAAATTTAATACTTGCCATTTTGGGCATTGAATAATTGGGCACTTATTTATAAAAATATTAAGTCAATTGCGAATTTATACGGCACGATCATGTCGTAAATAAGTGAAGTAGTTTATAAATAAGTAATATAATATATATATATATATATATATATATATATATATATATATATATATATATATATATATATATATATATATATATATATATATATATATATAAAATCAAATTCTGTTTGTTTTTAATATTACGTATTTGAAAAAAGAAAACACAATATCAAAGAGTAGCGGCAAAGAGTAGCGTTGAGTTCCGCCTAGGTAGGGTTCTGGCGGAATGTACGAAACGGAGTGTCTTAACACTAGGTTCCCTCTGCTTACCCTGCTGTGTGAGGGATGCAGCGTGAAACTGATTTATTTTTTGTTAAAATTACAATCATAAAAAAGTTTAATTTAGTATTTTTCATAGCTAATACGTACTCCATCTGTCCAAAAGCGATGTTACTTTATACAAGTTTATGCTGTATTTCAATTTGCACTTCATCTTGCAGTAAAGATGAGTTAATCTAGTCTCCAGACTCATCTTTGAAGCTAACGAGTGTAATTGACTTAACCGCTTTGGATTGCGTTTCTTGGGAGAGTTCAATCTTTTAATCCTTAATTGTAGATTTATTGTAATTTAAAAGGCTATAATAGTGGAATTACTACAGAAGAGAGTACATTAGCAGCAGTATAGCTGTTTTTATTAGAAATCGATTATTTCAAATTAGTTTATACTATAATATAAATATGTTTGTATTTTGTAGAATCTTTATAATTTCAGAAACGGAATCGGTTCAGAAGGGGATTTTTTTTTTGTATAAATTAGTAATAGTGATTTGCAACAGTCTTGTCATTTGCCAAGATAGTGGAGCTAGAATCACAAAAAAAATTATTGCTTTTCTTGTTTTAGAAAGTAAATATACGGTAATATCCAGTATTTAATTAATGAATTAAGAGTTCACTTTATCCCACATCATCTCAGAAAGTATATACATTATAATTTATAAAATCATATTTAAATATTTTTTAGAAAAATATTTTAAACCCGCGCCTCTTGGAAACCGTCCAAGCGCTTTAACCTCTAAGCCATATGTTAGCTACGTCAAAATTCATAAAGGCGTGTTACAACTTCCTTGTGCTGTTAGGTATATCTGTAGGGAAATTATTATTAATTACAAATTTCCCTTACCCAAAGATAATTTATTAGAATCGATGCTTAGCAACTGAGCCACTTACTAAATATTTTTCATTTTATAAAAAGTGGTAATCCCCACATGGGACAGAAAGATACGTTTTCTAAAAAATATTTTTCTTTCCCAAGAGTGCTGTAACACTTTGAACATATTAAAAATATACATATTTACATACATGTAAGATATCAGCTAAATTGTAATTGTGAGGCCAATCGTGGGGCAGGGCCACAGAGTGTGACTGTGAAATCGAGCGGTTGTGGGTTCGATCCCCACTCGAGGAGATCAAATATTTACTTACATTTATATTTTCATTTTTTCGTCGAGGTAAAGCGTGGCGTTGAGTTCCGCCACTCACCAAGCATTGCCTCCAGAACTCGGCGGAAAGTGGGGAGCGGTGTGTTTTAACACTTAGAAATATCGTATACTATTAATTGGTGGTATTTTAGGATTCCGTAGCCAAAGAGCAAAAAACGAAACCCTTATAATTTCGTCATGTCAAGAGTCTGTCTGTGCGTCAGTCTGTCACAGTAATTTTACTCGGGTAGGTACTTTGGGATTGTGGCGAAATTTAAGAGGGTACCTAGGTGGATTTTAAGAACCCCTTCAAAATGATGTGGGATAATTTTGACAAATAATATTATTAACGGTAGCAAAGGTTTTGCTCGCAACTACGGAATCCTTCATAGGCGAATCCAACTCGCTCTTGGCCGGTTTTATAAATAATAAAAAAATCCCCTAAGAATAATTTTAATTAAATATTTCATTTCATCGAGAGGGGATTGAACCTACAACCAGTCGTTTTTACAGCCAAATTTTGTGCCACAACTGACTTCAAGATCTTATAATGATTTATGTATATTTAAATTAACAGAATATTATATTTAACATAACATTAAAGTTATCTCAATATTTTATCGTAACATTTTGTACCCAAATTCACATTTACAAATTGGAATACACGAAATACGAATTCTGTTTCTCTTTCAGGAGCAGTAAGAAATATATCTAATTTATCATGTTGCTTTTAAATTACTCATCTTGTTCAAGTTATTTTATCCAACGAAATATAATCGTCTAAAAATGTAGGTACTACTTTTCATTCGATTTATAAATTGTTAATAGCCTTTTCTTTTTTTACAGCTTCACGCTGTATCCCTCACATAGCAGGGTAGGCTGAGGGAACTGGGAACCTAGCGTTGAAACACTCCGTTCCCATTAACACAATTCCGTTTCCCACTTTCCACCGAATTCTGAAGGTATTGCATTCAGTCGGAACGGAACTCAATGCTTCACTGCCTCAACACCAGAGCGGAGAAACAAAATTATTAAATATTTTATTTCCTCGAGTGGGAATCAAACCCACAAGCTATCGCGTACGTATATATATTTTGTATTATTAGTGAACATGTATACACTGGTATTGACTCGTTTACTTCTTCTATATGTAGCATTGTTGACAAAGAGGGGTTAGTGGTAAGACAGCAGCAGCAGCAAATAATAAATGGTCTATAATCAGATTTGTTAGCATTTTTTTGGAATTTAAATGTGGGTTTTTATTTAATTTTCTAGAGTTTCATTTGTTTATGTAATATTCTACTTCGGAATATTTTATATTATATAAAAAAATGTTCAGATTTCGTTTCTAGGAGAAAATATTTAAATGGAAACCGACTTACCATAAGGACGAATGTTATTTATTATAGTATATAATCAGTCAACCAATTGTCGTTTTTAAAGTTTTCTAAGCTTTGGTTCACGTACACAAACTGCTCATTATATTTTAGTTATTTTTTAAGTATTTTTTTAATGTTTGATTGTGTACACGGCGCTTTGTAATAAATAAATATTATTTAAGAAGAAATAAATTATCCTATATTGCAATTATAGGATGTCAAATTACTGATCAGTAATTAATAAATACTTATTTAGAAAACATATAAAAATTTGTACGTTAGCGGGACTCGAACCCTCGGCTGCTGGAAACCGACCAGGCTCTCTGAACACTAAGCCATACGTTCTCATCAAGCCACGTCGAAATTTTTATACGTTTGTTACAACTTATTTATGTTGTTAGCATCTCTGTAGAGAGATTTTTACAAATTTCCGCTACCCAAAGATATTTAGTTAATTACTAAGAATTCTAAATAAGTATTTTTTTTCCTAAGTGTCTAATAACACTTTCGAAATGTTGATATTATGTCAAAGTTGTCTATGTCTTTTGGCGAATATTTATATAGAAAAGTAAGAAAACTTACCGTTCTTTTCTTAGATCACTGTTTCGTTTGCGGAAAGTTGCTACTAAAAGCTGTAGTTCCGACGAATGTCGCTCGTACAGTTGCGACAGCTGTGTTGTGAAGTCCGAAACTGTAACAGAAGAGCCTTTGTCAATGTTAGATTACTATTTATCCGGCGAAATTACTTTGAAAGTGCCGTAAAACAAACTCTTAGTAGGAAGTTCTTTTTTGTGGCAAGCGTATGAGACTGAAAACGCAACAGGTTGTGGGTTTGATTCAAACTCGAGAAAATGAAATATTTAATATTTTTATTTCTTCGCTCTAGTGGCAAGACAAAAGCGCGGTGTAGAGTTCCGCCACTCAGCACGGAATGCCTTCAGTATTCGGTGGAACCTAACACTAAGCTCTATCTACCTACCCTGATACATCCAAAAAAATATATATACTTTATATTAATATAAAAGAGAATAAATAACACTATAAAAACATAATACAACAGCCGCAAAAGCTGGATTGTGAATTAAAATGTTATCTTATTTAATCATATCTCAGTAGTTTTATACTATATTGTGACAATGACAATGACACGGCGTTTTCGGCACCATTCACGCTGTAGGGCTACTCTTTAATGTACTTTCGGCCCTCTATAAATTTTCTCATATTCACAGTAACGTTCAGGTTTCGATCGAACTTCAGCCATATTCGTAAGTCGATGTAAAATATGTAAACTTTTTCATTGAAGAATATAAGTAAAAGCTGTGATAGCTACTAGCTACAACAGTCGCTTCTTGTTGTTGTGTCATATAATGAGTAAACTGAACGGATTCGTGCATCAAGTCCAATAAAAGTTATCGAAAAAGTTAAAAAAAATTATCGATAAGATAATAAGGCTTTCGACATTCTAGCAAAATACTAGGCGATCAACTTAATATATCTTCAAATAATTTAATCTTGTATTATGTTCTTTATCTATATGCCGTTTTGTATAATATAATGGATTTTTGAAGTATACTAATAAAAATAATAACATAAAGGTTAGTACTATTTGTACAATAAAATTACAAATACATGTAAATTACTTATTTAGCTTCACGCTGTATCTCTGGCGAGGTAGTCAGAGAGATTAGAGTGCCAAACGCTACGGTCTGTATATGCTTCTTTCGCCTCGTAGACTGTCATCAACCTCTTCATACATGCCCTCCGGGGGTCATCATGCTTTTCACGTGACCTACCCTTTACACTGATCTTGCATTTCGTCTTCATTTCTTTCAAATACAGTTTTACCTTTGCCTTACTTGCGTTCAGGCTTAGACCATTATTTTCACACCCTTTTTTCAGAGTGGTGACTAATGCCTGCAACGTGCATCCTGATGATGCAATGAGCACTGCATCATCTGCGTACAGCAGGCCATTTACATTTAAGTCACATACTTTCACTCTCATGTGACTTTGTTTCAGTCCTTGGAGACAGCTATCCAAATACAAATTGAACAACCAAGCTGACATGGCGAATGCTTGTTATTTACCAGATTGGATGTCAAACAAAGGATAGTATTGTACTCACACGCATTGATCTCTGTAAAGAGACTTTACAGACTGTAGCAAGGGCCCGCACATTATACCCGCATCTCCTATAATTTCGTTTTCACAACTCAGGCCAAAATTATTTCTGCGATCATGAGCGTACACCCTCTTCTAGATCTACAGCCTCATTGGGCCTCGCACGACAACTTTTCGGATTTTAAAGCTTATCGCGAATATTTTAGCATAAACTTCACTACCCAAGCTAATCAAACCGATAACCGTGTGGCTTGTACAGTGTATTTGTGAACCTTTTCTTTTTTACAAAGGCACGATGATTGCACCTCATCATTGGTCTGGGATCTCCCCTGATTTCCAGCATAAATTGTATAAAAACGACAACAAGTCCAAAATGCGTGGCCCACCATATTTGATCATCTCCTCAGTAACTTCGTCTGCTCCCACTGCAATACCACATTTCAAACTGTGTATCTAAATTTCTTTTATACTGATTTCGCAATAAGCTACATCTAGACTTAGCGTTTCGCTGTTACTTGAGACTGAGGCATCATCACATTCGTACATCCCATCGCTGCAAAACGTATCTTTCAAGAGCACCCCTTTATACGAGTAGGTTAGTGAGCTAGGCTCGGGAAACACTAATTATAGCCGAGCTTTTGTGGAATAATTTAGAGATTTGTTATTAAAATGTTAGTTATACGAAAATCCCTGTGGCCTGCGTTGAGAAGGTTGGAAATATGCCAAAATGAATAATTTTTCTTTTTCCTTTATTACTAAAATGTAAAGCTCATTAAAAATTCATGGCGGCGTCTGAAGACCTCATTACCAGTTTTATACAGTTTAGGTAACGCAAAACTTTATAGCGCCTTAATTAATCTCCTTATATGTTGAGCAATTTTATAGGTAAGTTTGTAAATACACATTTTGGCCAAATTTGTCTATAATAGAATAATTATCATGAATATTTTTGGCCGATCAGTAAGTGAAGGCAGCTATTGTTTACAGATACATTACATATGAATGTAAAAAAAACTCTCATATAGTATATATCTAACAATAAATAATATATGTAAATGTAAAAAGTGTAAACCTATTTTTCGATTCCATACTATCTTCAAAACTACATGACCCATAAATGATCCTAGCTAGATATCAAAGTGTTCTAGAGGCAGACAGCCTGCTCAGGGAATGTGACTTGCTTTATACAAATAGTACATATTAAATGTTGGTACATAAATGCATTTTGTAAAATAGGTATAACATAATATAAAATATTCAAAAAAATAAAAAAAGGATTAGCCAGTGTTCCTGATGTAATTACACAACCATATCTTTTTACAAAATATTCTTGGGTATAATGTATTTACTTATATATAAAATCTTTGGGCCCCCTTTTTACAAGTTGAGTGGCGGTACAAGTTTTTATTAGAAATTTTAGTTCACCGAGACAAGATCAGATTTTTTTAGAGTATTAAATTAAATACACACATCTTATAGAAAATACTGAATGTATAAAAAACAATTGAATAAAAGCAGCATTTACATATATATATATATATATATATATATATATATATATATATATATATATATATATATATATATATATATATATATTGTGCGCATGTTACGTAGATATATGCTTCAAATATTTAATTGAGGTGTCTAAAACATATCTACATTATAGATACAACAGAACAAAGGAGTCAGTTAGAATAATTAAGACCCCTTCTCATGTGCTAGACGTAGGGTCTCAATCACTTGTCTGCATTGGTACGAGTAAATTTACTTGAGTTAGCTTTAACACTTTCCATATTTACTTAAAATATTTTAAATACACATTTAATTTCAAATCGTCTTTCTTTCTTTAATTCAGCAAAAAGTGGCGAACGGAAATGTCTTTATGGGGACGGAGTGTTACCACTAAGTTCTCAGGTTCCCTCTGCCTACTCTGCTATGTGCGGGATACAACGGGCTAAAAAATTGATAAAATTATATTGGTATAATATAAGCCATAGTTTTCGTTTTCGTCGCTTTTTATGTGAAAAATCTCATCAAAAGTTTTTTTTTAGATATTTGCTGATAAGTAAAATGTCAAGGAATTAAAATTGAAGGCTTTTCAGGTAGATATTGGTTTATTTCCAAACACTCAATCACATTTTTAGCTTAAAGATTAAAGTATTTAAAGATTGTATTTTCAAACAAAACATAATTTCTTCACATATTTCTCGAGTATAAATGATTACATTTCAAACACATTACATTTCAAATGGTTGATAAAATAATTAATTTATAAAGCGAATAATAAGAAAAATAATTTATGAAATACCATCATGGTGCTCTTGGCTAAATACGATAGTAGGTACTATGTTCAGATTGTAATTTCACTAGTTATATAATAAATATATTTTCTCGATCTTATTAGATATCGCTGTTGAATTTAGTCAATTAATGTATCTAAATAGACTTTTATAGTAAATCTTTTACATTTTCTTCCAATGCATAGTTTGTGTTTTAGTGTTGAATGTCTTTTTACGATTTCCATATTGTCAATATAATTCTTAACTATTCTTTTAACATGCGTACATAACTAAGTATTACCATAGTATACAATAAGCATTCATTCTAATTAACATTTGTATATTTCCATTGCTTGAAACATAGGTAGTACAAAACTTCTACAATTGAAAGCAAAGATCCTCCAAAGCAAAGTCCAAAGCAATTACCCATCGCAACTACCAAGTCTAAAGCGTTACGAGCTATTTGTCGGGTGACTCGCTCATATGGCCTGTTACTCAAAATGAATTTAAAAATTCCGGCCTTTAGGTCTTTATTTTGATCGGAAACTTTTTTATATATAATATTGTAATCTGGTTCAGTACAAGAAGAAAGACACTTACAGTTTAAACCAGTCCCATTGACACCGGGCACTTTAAGTTTCTTTAGTTTACCATAGTGCTTTGTCAAGCACTTCAATCCTTCTAAGTCACAATATCGGTGATTGTATTCGTTAGGTAACAAATGGGAAGTGCAATTGCAAAGTTCCAACTGCGCTTCGATGCGACATTGAATGATGCATACCGAGTAGCTGTAATGTCTGTAACCACGAAAGTTTGTTGGTGATTCGTCGGGAAATCTACATTGTCGAACATCCGGTGAGGTCCACGAAACTTCTGGCTCATTGACGATATCTACGATTGAGAATAACATGGAACCTTTGGTTCCGTATAAGACCGTGGCTCGCCGATCTTGCTCCATGTTCCAATATGGAACATCTTCGTGTGAATGCAAAAACACTTCATAACTTTCTGAGAGTGAAATTTCTAGAGTCCCTAATCTACGGTGATTAGAAGATGAAACGTAGTAAGAGTCATGCTTATCTGAAATTTGATTGTTATTCATGGTGTAGCACAGACCATATTCAGTATAAATGGGATTAAAATGCTCGCAGCAGTTTAGAGGTTTATCATTCCAATTACAACTTACAAATAATTCTTTACATACAGAACGAAACGCTGAGCTTATATTTACAAAATCCTTGGTAGATATAGGAAAGTTTTCTTCAGTAATGGAACAACTTTGGCAATCACCAGAAAAGAAAGCAATATCTTTAGCGAAAAGAACCATCTTGTCTTCATTTCCTTTGTTTGATTGTAATTTTCGTACATCTGTAAATATTTTGTCATTATTGGCAACTTCACATACCGTAACTGACGGAAAAGTAGTATTCCAGTCGAGGTAATCAGTGCGAGTAGTAAATCGAATGGTATCTTCTTGGTACGATAATATATATTTATATATCGATGCCACGGCAGCTATCCAAACGTTAATATATATAATAAAATAGATGAATTTATAAACAAAACTGATATCAGTTCGTACTAGATAATTAGGACCGTGGACTGATAGATTTTGAAAAGTATACTTGATACGAGGATAAAATATATTGAATTTCTCCCGTAAATATTTCATTATTGATGTACGTACATAACGAATATTTGGGCAGAAATGACTAATCTGTTAAAGCCTGTGGTTTATACATGGCTAAATTATTATAGGCTTAATAGTTGTAATGTACCGCTTTTATAACAAAATCTTTATTGAGTATAATTGGCTATAACAAAGGAACATCGGATAGATAAAAATATGAGATAGGAGGAATAGTTTTCCGATACGTAATGTTTTTTATTTATAATAAATTGTCATATATCTCGGTCGTGTAAACAGTTTTTTTTATGAAATCCATTGTGACGTTAAACTAAAAAGACTTTTAATAAATAATATCTTCAGGTCAGTTTAGTTATGCACTTATTTATTTATTCTTTCTAATTTGAAAATAATCTAACGTGTATATTTTCTTATTTGCGATTGATGAATCGCATATTATGCAATATTTTTTTTTAGCTTCACGCTGTATCCCGCATACAGCAGGGTAGGCAGAGGGAACCTAATGTTAAGACACTCCGTTCCCACTTTCTGCCGAATTCTAAAAACATTGCGTGCTGAGTGGCAGAACACAACGCCGCGCTTTGCCTCGGCACCAGAGCGAAGAAATGGAAATATAAATTTAAATAAATATTTCATCTCCTCGAGTCACACTTTGTACCCCGCGCTACGACTGGCCTTGACTGCAATATTATAATTTTTAAAAATACGGAAATTTGCACCGATTTGTACAGGCTCTAAAAATAACGAATTTTAATCTATATAGGTATATAAAAGAACATGTACCTGACTGACTGAGGTAAGACGCACGCACAGCCGTAATCGCTGTGCGTAGAAACGTGAAATTTGGACAGATGTTTATTTTCATAATCTGGACATCCACTAAGAAGGAATTTTGAAAAATTTTTGCCCTAAAGGGATGAAATAGAGGTTGAAAGTTTGTATGGATTTTTTTTAAAGTGGCACCGATTTTTATAAAATTTGAAATTCAGACTTAAAAACATTTCATTGAACACGTGTTTCATGGTTTTTTAGAATTCACGCCGTAAGGAAGAAAGAAGGGGTTGAAACTTTGTATGGAAAAATCTTTAACTCGCCATCGATTTTTATAAAAATTTAAACTCAGACTGTTAAGAATATTTTATTGAACACGTGTTTCGTGGTTTTTTTAGAATTTATCCCTAAGGGTGCAAATAAGCGGGCGAAGCCGCGCGCGCCCACTAGTAATAAATATTTAAACGTATCAATAATTTAATTTATTATCTTTTACATTTTAAAATTTTTATACGTTTTCTAAATAAGTTTAATTTAATTTATCGTTTTCCAAATTTCTTAAAAATATTATTTTCTAATAAAAATATTATAGTAATTCCGTTACGTTTTTGTAATGTAGAAAACATTTTAGGTTTAGTTTGTACATAGTAGTTTTGAAGTCGGTCTAATATATTTTTTCTAAATAGAAAGCTTGACATAAATATTTGCAATTTTACAAAGTACGGAACTATTTAAATGGTTTGTGAAATTGTAATAAATGAATGTTATGGTAATGAACGATAAAATTTACCTTTATTATCAACTCTAGCCTACACGTACACAAATCCTCCTGTAATCGGATTAAGAAAACTCTTTTGGGCTAAAAATGGAGTATACTTTAGAAAGTGAAAATATTCCAATAAATTACATTAATAGGTGCAATTATTGTTAAGAAAATATTTTTCATATCACAAACTGTCACAATAGTAATTGAAACTTAATTCTTATTTCCATAATATTCATTTTTTTATAGCAGTATTTATTATATTTCTATTTTTTTTACATAAAAACGTAGAAAGCTCAAATTTAATACAGAGGAAGTGGTCGTATGCTAAGCTTTAGATCTCATGTATCTGAGCTTAGTTGTTTCGCTGGCCTGTTCCTGACAATCTGACAACGTGTCGTTTTACATATACTCGTTCGGTTGTGTTGGATAGGGTAAGGGTAGGGTAGGGTGTAAGATTAATTTTATTTTTCAGGTCCACGCTGTATCTCGCATAACATGGTAGGCAAAGGGAATCCTAGTTTTAAGACACTCCTATTAATTTCGTTACTTTTCGCCAAATTCTGGAGGCATTGCTTATTGAATGGCGGAACTCAACGCCATGCTTTGCCTCGTTAACAAAGCGAGAATATATAAGTGACATAATATGGTTACCACTTCTATAATAAGAAAAGATAATTTTAAGCACAAAAGACCTTAAATGATCTTTTTGATATATGTAACGTGCGAACACTGACCGCAACAAGAACGCTTGTCCTGAGCGTAAAACTGCCATTGTAACTCGAGAACTTCGTCACTATAAGGTGGATGTGGCTGCCCTCAGTGAAACACATCTTGCCAAACGAAGGGGAGCTGGTGGAATGCGGTGGAGGTTAAATTTTCTTTTGGAAGGGACTAGCTGCCTCTGAACCGCAGCAGTCTGCACTCAAATTATAAAAATAATATCATTATTTATACTCTACTTATAGAAATAACAAATTTTTTCTATACTATCCGCAGTTCAATCTCGAGGACAATTGAATTTATTCATGATGTAAGAACCCGAGAACCGAATGAAATGGACCAATTTCGATTTAATCTCAATCATATCGGATGTTTCTATCGCTTAGATTTGATATATTTTATTTCTTAGATATATTAATTTTATATATATATATATATATATATATATATATATATATATATATATATATATATATATATATATATATATATATATA
>JAATLQ010031777.1:0-19312 GCA_013421005.1 Heliconius erato x Heliconius himera
GAGAATTGTTGGTTATTTCATCTTAGTTGGATGGTTATCTATACCGTTGTTATACACTTAATAAATTGTGGTTTTAGTTTTTTGGGATTTTATTTGATATTGCTCGCAAAACTTATCATATTTAATGTAGAAAGGACTTTAGTTATTTCATATAGTATCTATGTACGCGCGCAAGGAAAACGAGTAAAAAGAGTTTTCCCGGGTAAATCAGTAAAATCGATCACTGAAAGTCCAATAAATATTAGTTCAGTTATTCTGGATATTAGCTCGGGGAAATAGAAAGACAGACAGAGACAATATTATTAATAATGTAGCTGGTTTTGTTTAGTTTTTTTATTAATATTTTACTATGGTTACGTCTACTGATATTTTTTTTATTTAAACAAGTTAGATATTTTTTTAAAAACAATTTCCTAAATATATCTATAAGCATTCGTAAAGTTTAAGCGGGCGAAGCCGCGTCCGGGTCCGCTAGTACTGTATAAAAATAATAAAAAAATCCTACGTCTAAACTGTTGAGGTATCTTGATTAATTTCTTTAGATATGGGTTTGAAATATTTTACCTTATATGTTGCTCCCGTAAGAGGAGCGCAGACGATTCTACTCTATATTACGCCTACATTAGCAGCATTAGCCTACATTTCATAACAATTACAATTTTCTTATAAAAATATTATAAACAAAATAAATGCAAAAAGTTTTCTATAACCACACATTTTAATATCATCTTTTACTTAGTTGGTGTATGGAGTTCCTATATTTAGAATAGTATTGAAATGAAACTTTTGCAAACATGTTATGTTAGTTGTCGTTTTACAGACAAGGCGCGAATTTCACCGGAACATCTATTGTGCATGTGAAGTATGCGAGGGAAGTTGCGGACTGTTATGGACAGAATGTTATTATGAAATGGTTCGATTTAATAAGTGAGTTTCTTTCATAATATATAGAATTTATGTAATATTTATTTTATATAAATTAGTTTATTATTGATCGAATTCTTCTATTTCTTTTCTTTAATTTTTTGATATCTTCTTTTTCTTTGATTCGAATATCTAAAATTGTATTAATAACACTATCGGTTTTTTGATTACCTCTTGGAGAATTAATTATTTTTATTTTCTTACTCTGGTGACAATATAAGGCGCGGCGTAATATGTCTGTAAGTGTCGTTCATAGTGTCTTAACACTTGGTTCCCAGCACCTACCCTGAAGGATACAGAAAAATAAAGAATAAAAAAAGACAAATTAAACGAATAACAAAACAGCTCTAATATAATCAATTAGATTCTTAATAACTAAATTTGTCTTTATTAGGTAACATCGGATCAACGTGTGGCTTCGTAACAGGTTTCAGTTTTGTCTCGGTGCTTGAATTTATTTACTTTTTCACTGTGAAGCTAGTTAGAGAGATACATAACCGACGTCGTCAAGGCATCCGCGTTTCTAGCGAAACATCTGCTATTGACCATTTTGCACCTATAAGCCGGTACCGACCAATTTATTGGAACGAACTCGGCGGATCTACCAAGTGGCGACAAGGAACGCCTTATGAAAAGCAAGTTGAATTTCGATCCTAGGTTATTTATGTAAATTAATGTAGTTTGATTTATGAATTATTATAAAATAATCGTTTTTATTCCGATTTTTTTTTCGTATTACAAAAATATTTTTGTCAACGTGTGTCTAGTCTGTGTTGTAAATGTGTTTTTATGTCTATCTGCAAACTAGTTTAAGGGTTTTAGTGTTTCAGTTGTTATAGAAAATAAATCCTTTTATTATTAAATAGTAATAATTATGTAGCTAAATATGTATGTATTAAATTACATTTTATCACTTTGTATTGTTTTGTTATTATGATGTCCAAAGAAAATATTCCTCATGCAATTTTTAGGCCATTAATCATTGATTCTTGTTGAGGTGAGTTAAGTATGGGGAGTAGAGACAAACGTCGTCGCGGAGCTAAATACCGTATGCAACAACAGGTGCTAAGTAGGTACAGTGGAGGAGAAAATGAGGATCAAAAAATTACTCACGTAAGAAGTTCACGTGTGTGGATGTATGATCACATGTGCAGGTAAATATTCTGATTTCTTTATCGAATATTTCATTAGATTTATTTCTTTTTATTAATATTTTCCTAGGTTTTTATATTTATTTGTTTCATCGTATGCTTTTCTTTCGAATACGTGTTGAACACAACTTTATGAAATTATTTATTTGATTGATGATTGAGGATGATTCACTTCGCAGTACCGTGAAAAAAAAGGCACCGGCAAAGTTTGTTATTTGACATACGAAAACCGTATAATATCTATAACTGCTATGACTAGCAGGTATAGATATTATAAAAAAAAAGTGGGTCCGCGAATTTACCGCCCCTCAAAATCAACCGCCCTGGGTCTACTCAGCCTACTGGTAAATGCGTCACAGTAGTTCTGAGATTTAACACGCAAATGAAAGTAATGAGGCAAAGCGCGGCGTTGAGTTCCACCCCTCAAAAATGCAATGTCTCGTGAATTCGGGGGAAAGTGGGGAACGGAAATGTCTTAATGGAAAGTACATATCATCATCAGATTGTTTTAGGTTCTCAGGTTCTTCGTCTTACGTGTCCTGCTGTGAAGCCTAAAAAAGATATAGATAAAAATGTAAAATGGCTCACAAAAAAAACAATAACGTTCATTATTTTAATGTTCTAATTTAAAAATTCTGATAGGATCTCTAAATTAGCTGTGAACAATGAAAACAGCCGCCCTTTTCCCACGACACAAAACTATCAGACTTCATGATCAGAGGCCGTCTAACAAAATATACGAAAATAACAATATAATCAATTATTCACGAGATTCCAAGGTATAAAAAGTAAGTTAATAGAATGTTTCTGTAGTATTATTCGTAAATATAGACAGGAGTGAAACAATGACTTCTGAAAGAATTAACAGATATTTTGAAATTTGGTGGCAAGGAATTAAAAGTTTACCAGCAACAACATCAATACACGGTTTTCGGTTTATTGCAGATACAAAGAGGCATTGGATTGAAAGGTTCTCTTACTTAATACCCATAGTTCTATCTCTATTAATAGTAACTGAAAGAATTCAATCCCATTTTCAGTTTCAAGGCGGTATTTTATGGTAACAAGTAGACAAATGAAAACACCAATAAAATATACCGTTTTTACTAAATGGGACCAGACAATTGCACTCTATGTTTATAATATATAAATTTAAGTTAATTTAATATTTTTACAAAGGTTCTGATTTTTTAATGAGCTGAAGAAAGGACAGAATGCAAGATCAGTGTAAATGGTAAGATATTAGAACAAGTGAATGAAGTGGTATATTTGGGAAGTATGTTCAGTAGACATGGCACATGCGAGATGGATGTGGAAAGGCGTATTGCTGCCGGTAACAGGGTTAACGGAGCTTTAGCTGCATTGATGAGACGGCGAAACGTTAGCACAGCTGTGCGTTTGGCCGTGTACAATGCAGTGTTGGTATCGACGCTGTTATACGGCAGCGAAACGTGGGTATAATAAGAGAAGAATGATAGAAATATGAATGCCGTGGAGATGCTATCTCTTCGTAGAATATGCAGAGTCGGCTTAGCTGATTGAATCCGCAATGAAGAAATACACAGAATGGCAGGTACTAGCGAGGATGTCACGGTGAGAATGAAGAAGAACTTGCTCAGCTTGTTTGGGCACGTCGAACGAATGAGTGATGAAAGAATGGCAAAAAAGATTTATGATGGAAAAGTGATGAGTGGTATGAGAGATCTCCCCCTATCTCTCTTGGTTGACCTTCGAAAACATAGTATCAAAGACACTGGAGGAAGGAAAAAAACATGATGACCCCCAAAAGCATGATGAGGCGATAGATGTAGAGACCGTAGCGGTTGGCGCTCCGTTCTCTCTGACTGCTAGGGATAAAGCGTGAAGTTAAGTTAAATTTAAGTTAAGTTACTTAATATTATATCTTCTATTTCATCAGATTGTTTTGGTTAATATTCGTAATTCTGTCGTGGTATGGATCGTCGCTTTTAATCGCAGCACAGTACAAGGCTTTTCAAGATAACCCTATATCATTTGTTGTGGAGACTACTTATAAAGACTGGAACACAAATTTCCCATCCATTGCTGTATGCGAAAGCGATAACTTTGTTCGCATTGAAAATGTTTCTAATAGGTAATAATAAAGTATATTTTTATATATAATTTTTACGCAGGAGGTCGTTATTGAAAAAGTACGACAGTTTCTGACTGTAGACGCGTTGGTCGTTGATTCGATCTTTATTTAGGGTAATGATTATATTTAAATTATTTTTATTGAAATTATTATATTTAAATTATTTTCCGTTCTGGTAGATAAATAGCGACGTTGAGTTATGTCATTGCGAAAAATCCCTCCGGTTCTCTGTTCCCCATTGTTTTAACAATAGGTTTATCTTTATCTACCCTACTATGCAAGAATAGACAGGTACTTTTTCCATAATATCTTCTTTAGGTGGACCTATTTTTTTAAAATAATTTTTTAAACTATTTTTACAGCTTGTGGGGTCCAGACCACGATTTTAGCATAGAAGAAGTGTTCAAAGAATTATCTTTTTTCAAAGGTGTAACATATTATATATCTGATTATTGTGGAGAAGACGATCCCTTAGACACGTGTTTTACTACTAATCTGAGTTACTATGCAAATATGGTAAAATATAACTTGCAATTCATAAAATACTTAAATTATTTACTAATTTATTGTTATTTGGGGATAATAAACACTTAATAATTAATCCAATACATTTCATAAAATATAAATAAATTCCAATTTATATCGATATGTGAGACTAACTAAATTGTAGTACAGAAATATTTTTTAACTCTTTAGACAACACTACAATCAAAAACATACAATCTAATAAGCAAACAATGTAATATTATATGTTGTCATCCACAGTAGTAATTTCTAATTTATTTAAGACTAGCGGCTCGCCCACGGCTTCGCCCGCTTAAAATACACGATTATTGATTTAATAAGCAGAATTGATTGACAACTATAATGACTTCTAATATGATTTTTTTACGACATTATCGTCAAAGAATTTTTGATTGTTTTAAATAAAAAAGTACGACCATTGTTGATATTTAATATTTACAAAATATACATAAAGCTAATTATTTATTACACGTATATATTTTTGTAACTTTATGTTCTTTTTACTTACATAATATACTCTGTTAAATGTGCTGATGTTAGTGAATAATTTAATTTACTCATTCAGAAACAGCCTTAAATGTTAAATTATTGATTTGAAGGATTCATAATATTCTTTGTAAAATAACTGTAATAATTGCATATTAACTCCTGTACAGTTTTTAAATTAGTTACATATATTATATGAACGAACCAACCATATCTTTGTATTTACTTGATATTTCTTTCAAGATCGTTCTTTATCTCTGTGTTGAATTAATTACGACTTCTTTCAAATGACGATAACTTTTTTTTTAATGAACCAATTTTGATGAACTAAACTTTAGTATTTAAGTTGAGTTAAAACAAAGCAATTGGTGAAATCGGTTCAGTACTTTCAGACAAAAATGCGGACAAAAATATGTCGACAGACAGACAGACAAGAAATTCAAAAAAAATATTTATAGAGATAAATATTATATTTTAAATAGGTTCGGAATCCATGTCGAGATATAATGTTTAATTGTTCTTGGAATGGGAAACCTTTTGATTGTTGCAATTACTTTAAACGTATAGAGACTGAGTTTGGTCCGTGCTATACTATAAACACTATTCAAGGCAGGTTAGTGAACATATATTTTTGTAAGTATAGTATAAGATTTTGTTGATAGCATTTTTTTACCACTACGTAAGCACTGATAGGAGTTTTATCTAAAATAGCTTCTGTCTCGATTCTGACTCTATTCTGTCTAACTCTATTTGGTGTGTTTAAGTGATTCTTAATCTTTAAGATAAAATGAAAAGAACTATAATATATCTAATAATTGGATTCTTTTGCCTTTTATAAAAAAATATTGTATATGTTATAAATATTCCAGATCAAATGCACCCAAATTTGAAATGATAAGCAACAGTACAACAGGTCCAGGGACGCTGAACTTCGATGTTGGAATTCCTGTAAAAATTTATATACTAAACGAAGAAGAGGTGCCTTCTTTAACGGCTTTGGGCTCTGATGTCATAATTATAAATCTAGAATTTAATTATAGGTACCTAATATATAAATATAAAATAATAGCACTACTTTTTATTGATAAAACTACTAAAGCTGTCGTGGCGAACACAACATATTTTATATAGATTGGACCTTTTTAATGGAGACATCCATTGAAAACTCCCTTAAGTTCGAATATCTCTACTTTCTCATCAAGACGAAGAAAAACTTAATAAGTAGTAAAATCTATATCATTCAATGTTATAAAATAATAATTATAAATATGTAATCACAAAAGAATATCTTTTTTTTACATATCTACTAAATATTTAGTTCTAAGAAGATTTTATTCTTATACCAGACGTTATATCACAATAAGGAACATAGTAAACGACGCCGCCGCTCGTCTAATTTCTCCAGAGAAACGAAAGTGTCGATACATAGATGAAAACATATTGACTGTATACCCATACTACTCCTATACGGCCTGCACCGTGCAGTGTAGGAAAGACGCGCAGATGCGTCACTGTAACTGTACTAATTTTTTTATGCCCAACACACCAGAAGAAAAGAAATGTAATATGAGTGGAATTTTTTGTCTCAATAAAAATTTACTGCGGTTGTCCGTATGTATCGTTTTATATATATATTTTTTGTTATTTTTGTGTTTTAGCGAAAATTAAATTTGATTATTGATTGTTCATGATGTTGTCTATCGTTCTACTAGGGCCTCTTTGCAAGTGTCATTTGCATAAAAATGACTCCCGACAGGATTCCCGCTCGAGGAAAGATGAAATTATGAGGAAAGATTTGAATGAAATTATGAAAATATTTAATATTTTCATCTAAAAAAATATAATATTTTTCAATTTATATTTCACATTTTTAACATTTTTAAAGTGTTATTCTACACTTAGTAAAGAATAATATTTATTTAGAAAACCCACTATGTTCAAATTTTTATACGTTTTCTAAATAAGTATTTTTATATTTCACTTGTCCGAAGGCATTAAAAGCACGTTGGTCAAGGGCTAATGGTCTATACTGCGACTGTCTACCATCTTGTACAGACGCAGAGATATCGGTCGTTAAGGATTTTAAAGAACCAAATACCCGTAACTATTCTTCCATAGAGATAGGTCTGTCGACACTCCCAAAAGAGATGTATAGGAGGAATGTTGTCAGAGGCGTTCTTGATTTAGTCGGTACGTGAAATGATTTTATAATTGATTTTAGTTTAATTTTTTTATCAATATTATGATTATACATAAAAAATATGTAAATGTATGAAGAAGTTGATGACAGTACACGAGGCGAAAGAGGTGTGCAGAGAGTATTAAATTTTTATTTAAAAAAAGTATTATATAGAAAAATACAACTATTTTAATGCCGAAATGGCGCAGATGATATATTCTAAACCAAACATGTTGCATGTTTCTACTTCTAAGTACTCGGGAATGTCCTTGTATTTATAATATAGATATTTCCCAATATAAAACGCGACTTAGAGAGTGAAAATGCATTGTGTCTAAATGAATAGCATATGATGAACGATATGACTAGTTTATAAGGAAATATCAAAATAAAACAGCATAATTTTATTTGTCATTAAATGTAGAGTAATCATTCTGAATACTACTTATATCTATAACTTTTTAATATTTTTCTCAATGGTATTATTACTTTTTAGTATCAACAGGAGGAACTGGTGGCTTATTTTTGGGAGCTAGTATTTTAAGCTTTGTGGAGTTACTGTACATCTTACTAGTCAGACCATTTTGTGACGTTTATAACCAACGCAATGATGATCCTTGGCACAGGAAGTATGGAAATTGACCTGTACAGTTTAAGCTCAAATAAATATTAAATAATACATTTCATTGACATTATGTGTATTATGTAATAAAAGTTATATTTAAATATGAAAGATTTATTTTGTAAATTACTTTTCCAAGCAATACCGCTCTACAATTTCCTCAAATATCTGCAAAACTTTTGTTTTATAAGATTCATTCGTCTCAACCATAGTTTTAATGAATGTCGCTTTATCTCTTGTAAGTATTTCTTGAAATTGTTCCGTATCACTAAACGTTTTCGTGGTTAATTCATCGTCTATCCATAATTGAGGCAGTAAACAGGCACTCACAATCAAACCCCACAACCTTTGCTCATTACAAGATTTAAAATAATCTTCCAGGGATAATACATTTTCTATAGAAATTCCATTGATATCTAAAACATTCTTTAATTCTTTATAGTAATAATTTAGAAATTTATTCATATTATCATCTCGAAATTGTGGTTCTAAATTACAATAAAGTAGGAGCATAACATCGCTTGCTAGTGGCTGACATTTTACAGCTTGAAAGTCAACGAACACGCAGTCAATCGGTGTAAAATTTTTACCGTCTTTATTATATTTGAACAATATATTATTGTTCCACAGATCGCGATGGCATATCACATTTCGATATTTAGACGAAAAACTACTGAGATTTAAAGCATTTTCCCAAACACTTTTCCAACGGTTTTCTATTATGGACATAGAATATTTATTGTTACTGTATTTTGAGTATGTTTTAACTGCCTCTAGAGCACCCACCATACACTGTTTATACCATATGTTAGAAATCTGGTATCCCCCACTGTCAAGACGGTCAACATAGTCTTCATTTATATTATAAGCCCGACCAATTTGTTTACTTCTTATTTCTTCATATACAATAGAAGATGCATGAAATGCTGCCAATGTTTGTAGAGCGAGAAGTGTATGATTTTCATCAAATGTTTGAAATTTGTTCTTAATAGTATATTGGAGAGCATTTAAATCTTCAAAAACCATAGTCTGGTTAAATGATTCTATTAAATTAGCACACCAAGGCTTAATACCTAAAAGACACAAATATTAAAAAAAAATACTATAAATTTATAGATAAAAGAAATAAATTCGATAGTAAAACAACAATAGGGTAGCAACATTACCTGGTATTTTTAGTTTTCCTGTGAAGGTTGTATAAAAAAAATATTCCTTTTGAAATAATTTCATTTCATTTACCATATTAGCTTTCGCCTCATTCGACCTAGACACAGCCTTTATGAAATAATGGAGAGTTTTGGTTTCGTTGCTATTTGTAATCAATTCAATCTTTAGTTTCCAATATTCGGCTAGAAATCCAAGCATTTTATCGCTGGCACTATAAATAATACATTTTTTTACACAAATATTTTCAGCATAACCACTACTTTTCAAAATTTGTTTAACATCATTCGCTTTTAGAATATCATTTGTGCTAAGTTTTAAATCACATTCGCAAATCATTTTGACTAAATAAAACCACACAATGAACACGAGGACAAATTAATCCACGAGTATGTTAGAAATGTAACCATTAAAATTTTAATATTTACTTTAATATAGCGCTATTATATTTAAATTATGATATATTGATAACACTGATTACTTTTGTATTACCTAGGTACATTATCTAGGTGTTTTTATAATACTAGTTTCTGCCTGCAACTTCGTTTGTGTATTCGCATTCGCATCGGGCATCAAAAGGAAAGGGGCATCAAAGTCTACGATCAAATCTTTTAAAATTACACTCAATCAAAAACCAAGAAATGTACAAGAAAAATGAGAGAATAAAAATGAAAAATACAATCTCGCTATCATGTCAATCGAACATGAACTAGTCAATACTATTGATTTTGAAAATGTGGTTAATGATTTTGCTAGTCAAAAAGCACATTTTTGCAATAATTTTTACCAAAATCTAATGTTATAACTTATATATAGTTATTATAGTTTTGAAGCCAGTCGTGGTGCAGCGGCACGAGGTGTGACTGTAAAACCGACTGGTTGTGATATATTTACTTAAATTTATATTTCCATTTCTTCGCTCTGGTGTCGAGGTTAAGCGCGGCGTTGACTTCTGCCATTCAAAACGCAATGCCTCCAGAATTCGGCAGAAAATGGGGAACGGGGTGTCTTAACACAAGGTTCCCTCTGCCTACCCTGGTGTGTGCGGGATACATGCTGATTTTATAGTTTTGAAGCAATAAAAATTTATATTGAAATTATTTTAACCATTTTAAAGGGCATCAAGTCCTAAGCTGCACCAGGCAGCAAATACCCCACGCCACTGCTATTAAGCTACTATAGTTTCATTCAAACCCGTCCAGTAGTTCCAAATATGGGTATGCAAACAAACATACAGACAGAGAAAAAAAATGAAGCCACAGGTTCTATCTATTTCAACATAATTTTTTCCACCAAACTAAGTATTTATGGAAAAAAGTACGGGAAATTAATAATTTAAAATTTATTTGTAGTCTCTATTAAGTTTAACATTTTGAATTGATTTTACGTATTAAGGATTAAGTAATGTGTTTTATATTATGTATTTAAGGGGATTTTTTTATTATATAAATCTTTTATTATAATACACAATAAATAGTTGATTTCCTTTTTAGCTTCACGCTGTATTATGCATATAGCAGGGTAAACAGAAGGAACCTGGGAATCTAGTGTTAAGACACTCCGCTCCCCTTAAAGAAGGACATTGCGTGATGAGTGGCTTCGTTACCATCCCACGTTCGTTACCATAATATCCCACTACCATAGTTTTGGTAATATACCTACCTACTTCTTTTACAGTTCGTTATTAGATAGATATGCCGACCATAATCAGGTCATGTTATCCAGACGTTTATATTAATCCTTATCCAAAAAAATAAATTCGTATTTAAGAGTGTTTACAATACCTGCAGTTTAATTTTTGAATTATTTAAATCGGACATTCCATTCAAAACATTTTACGAATATAAAAATGTCGATCTGAACAAATAGGATAGAGTCTCCCGAAAATTAATATATTTTGTAATCAGCTAGAATATCACTGTTAATATAGTGTATAGTGAAACTTAAATGTAAATTAGGAAAATTAAAAGTAAAGTAAAGTCTGAAGTACCCATCTAAGTATGTTTATAAAAATAAAATCGAAAGGCCACTCAGGAAATCCAAGAAACTACAAATGTTTCAGATGTTGTATATACTATGCTATTTATAGGACGTAGATGTTCACTCAGAAGCGAATTTGGAATACTTTTGTGAATATAAGTTGTAATAATATCTATTAATTATATTAAGTAATCTATTTCATATTCTACATTTACTTACTTCAAAAAAGTATAAATTTGATCCGTTAATGGGCAATTATGTATTAATTGCCTGTATGGCTAAAAATCAATCGACAGAAATTTTATCTGCCTCTGGGTATTTATTAATTTGTTCGCTAATCGTGTAAATCCTACTGGTCAGAAATTAATTTATTTCGGTATACTTTCAAAGCCAGTGTCAAGCCTTTTACAGATTATTGGATCCCTACTAATACAGACGGCTCAACGTTGTATGTGAACAAGTGGTTCTATTACCTTTATTAGGTTTATTAGGTTTATAAGGTACCTTTATTAGGTTGATAAGGTAATCAGGTAATATCTTTAAATAAGACATTTCTAGTAATGGGCGCGGCTTTAATAGGAGTGTGCTCAAAAACTGGTGACACAATAAATAAGGTTTTCTCTGTGATTAACAAGCGATCAAAATTAACCAGGTTCAAAAGTGACCTTGATGCTGCGTACAATTAAAATGCTGGCGACTCACTTATAAATTCTCGGGAAGCCCGTATGCTCGAAGCTCACACTCGATTGAAAGCCTTTTAAATATCAAAATTAACTGCCAGGCCATTTCCCTTGCTTGGCTTGCAGGCATTTCCCTTGCATTTCATAGTCGCAGCCCAGTGGTGGGTTAGGTAAACCAGAATATCACCGGCTAAGCTACCATGGTGGAGGCCATGGACGGTCATTGTTCAACAGGTGATCCTCATAGAAATCTGGACCTGTCTTTTTTTATTTCCTCGGTCTGGTATTGAGGCAAAGCGTGGCGTTGAATTTCTCTACTCAATATGCAATTCTACCAGAATTCGGCGAAATGTGGGGAACGGAAGATTCCTTATGCCTACTCTGCTATGTGAGTTATACAAATTAAAAAACAAAAAAAATAATAAAAATATATATATTAAACATTTTCACTAATATAAATAAGATATTATATGATAATAACAGTTATGTTAAAACAAATGTAGTTTGTTTAAATGAATACTGTAAAATAAAAAATCACAAAAACGTGATCAGGAATGAATCCTTATCAAAGCCAGTTATATTTAATCATTAAATCTTTTTACGCATTTGTAAATTATTTTTATAATTTAAATTGATATATTCTTTCTTAACATGTGCTGAATGTATCAAATTAAAATATGGCTCCATATTTTCATTCTAAAGCGTTCTAAAAAAAAAGTTCGTACATATAAAAGTTTAACATTTTTCCAAATTAGAAGTCATTTGACATTGTCTTCTAATGTGGTCATCAGCAAACATAAAATATTCGAACACAAAGTAATTCAATGTTTTGTATGAATAATCGTATAGTTCAAGCTTAGCTAGTATTAAATATTTCAATTCTTCGAGTGGGTAACGAACCCATAATCTGTCGAGTTTACAGTCACAAATGGTTTCCTTCTAGGTTAAATATTCTTTATTGTACTAAAATACATAAAAAAACATGTTCTAGATCAGGGTTTCCCAACCTTTTCTTGATCAAGGACCACTTTTATATCATTCTTGGTAGCAGGGACCACTATGCATATAGGTATAGTCAAAATTAGATTTGATAATTAAACAGAAATTTCACCTCACCATCCCCTGTCATAAAATTAAAATCGTTTGCGGACCATATTTAGGCTTCTGCGGACCACTGGTTGGGAACCACTGTTCTAAGTATACTATACCACAAAATATGTAATACATTAGTTTACTGTCTTTTTTTAACCATCGTGGAGCCATCGTGGTGCAATGGGGCAGCGATTATTATGAGTTCGATCCCCAGTCGGAGTAGTAAATTATTTTCAGGTTTTGATTTCGCCTTTCATGCAAAGAAGGTAGGTAAGAAAAAAAAATCATAGAAAACAGAGAACGGAACGTTTTGCCACTAAGTTTTATCTGCTTACCCTGCTATATACGGTATATGTAAACGCGTAAGCTTAAAAAATATGAATAGTAGCAACATTTTGTTTAAGTTTAAGCACTACTCAGTTCGAAATACATATATTAATAAAGAATATACACTGTATTTATTCCGTATTGACAATTTGCCTATCTATATCATAATAATTAAATGATGTGACTTTAGAAATAGAGAAGTTATTTTATTTTTCTTTTACATAAACAGTTGTGCGAGTGGTTTTTATAATTCATATAGCAATGTGAAATCAAGACCATCGTGTATGAGGAAGCACTGTCGTAAGTGGCGCAAGCTCTTCAAAGTTTTTTTTTGTAGATCATAGTGACAAATGAATCGGGAATTATGTTTTAATAATATAAAGTTTTCTTATATTTTGTATAAGAAAACCTAATAATATTAAAACCATCCATTACAGAAATGCACTACTGTCATCTAGATAACTAGCATTATGTTATATAGTCTAAAGCCTAAATATTATTTATTGTTCGATGCCATCAACCGCAAGGGGATACACGAATTTTTCTACTATCTCATCAAAGAGCTCCAGGACTCGTTGCCGATAGCTTTCATTTTCTCTTGCTAAATCAATAAATTCTTGGCTACGTGTCACGTAAAATAACCTCTCACATGTTTCAGGATCAGCAAACATTTCCTTTATTTTCTTATCAGTTAACACTATTGGCAGAATTAGAGCTGCTTGCGTCATTCCGAACACAAGACTTTCTTCATACGACGTAACAATACTTTCTTTGTCCATTATAGAACATACATTTATATTTTCCAATTCTAACTCCTCCTTTAAGATATTATAATAATAATCAATAATCCTGTCAATGTAAGCAACTCGGTATTCTTTCGCTGTGTTGATGTATATGAGTGTTGATAAATCAAGCAGAGCGGAGCAATACATTACCGTTTGAAAATCCACAATCAGGGCGTGGGTGTGTCCATCGTTCAGTTTTTTTAGAAAAATATTGTTTGCCCAAATGTCTCGGTGTATTACTGTGTTTCTATATTTTGCACTGGGTTTCATGAGCTCAAATGCTGTGTCGAAAAGAATCGGTATTTTATTTTCTATATTTCCCATAACATTGGAGTTGGACTTATATTGTGAAAAAACTTTTAGGACATCAATAACTGCTCTCATACCCGTGTTTCGCCATGCCATATTTTTTAATGGTTCACTGAGATATTCACTGTAATTTTCCCAAATCCTATACGGCCTCTTTAATCTCTTAGTCTGCCGTTCTTCGAAAATATATGATTGGGCATGAAATCTTGCAATTGCTGCTACTGTAGCTAATAGTTCATCATGTTTTAAAGTATATAGATGATGCGGCATGGTGTAACCCATGATTCTAACATCCTCGAAAACAAGCGCATCTTCCCTGGTGTATAAACATTTTGGACGAAAAGCTCTATGATCTGAAAGGAATAATACAAATAAAATACTAAAAAGTATAC
This sequence comes from Heliconius erato x Heliconius himera, assembly GCA_013421005.1. Classification (NCBI taxonomy): domain Eukaryota; kingdom Metazoa; phylum Arthropoda; class Insecta; order Lepidoptera; family Nymphalidae; genus Heliconius; species Heliconius erato x Heliconius himera. The sequence continues at coordinate 14,730 of JAATLQ010031777.1, forward strand.
AAAAATAAGTAATAATATGTATGTAAATTTTTGAACATACTTTCCCCTTCCTTAAAATTTTTAAATAGTTTCTCTAACATGACGTATTCTTTTTGAAAAAAGTTACTTTCCCTCAAGCTATTAGCTTTTAGCTCGTCACGATGTGGTATACACTTAACGAAAAATGTCTTCTCAGTTTTGATGCCTTCTGATTCAAAATTTACTTTTAAACTTAAATGTTCTCCAAGAAAACCTATCAAAGATTCTGAATAGGCTTCGACAGTCCAATGTAAATTACTTATTGAAGAAATGCCAAGTTGGTCTATTATATATTTAATTTCCTTTTTGTGAAACAGTTCCATGTTGCTTTAGCTTACTTGCTCGCTTAGAAAAAATTAAAACTTGTTCACGAATATCTCGTAAATAAGATAGAAATGATCTTTAATATCTCCCAGTCTTTGTCACTGATTTCACTTACACTTACAATTTTGATATCAAAGTGTATTACAATGTTCATTACATTATGTTAAGATCGTTTATATTAGCAAACGTTTTCACTCTATAATGTTTTATAGAAAATGCAGTATGTTTGTAGAACTAAAACTACATATAACCGTTATCTTTTGTATATTGTTAATAATGGTAATTGCTAACTTTATCACTTTACGTAAGTAGGTACTTACATTGAAGCGAGTGAAGTATGCATCCTGTATATTTGATTATTTCAATGAACAAGCTTTGTGTGAATCATGTTATTGTATGTTAATATTCTTACATGAAAAATGCAGTCATTTTTATTTTTTCGAGTAATTACGTGTTAAGTAGTGGCACTTAACGTCGGGTTTTTGCCTAGATGCAAGACGAAGACTGAAAATATTTATAAATAATAATTCATTCCTCCGAGTGGGGATTGAATCCACAACCGTCGCGTTAGTCACATCCTTGCTCACCTGCGGTACGATGACCTCAGGTTGATTTAAGAAATTTGATTAAACTATTAAAAAAATATATTGCTTCTTTACGTTATTTACTTCATTTATAAAGTAATTTATGAAATTGAGTTTCTAGTACATTACGAACGCGCGATTTCAAATTTCGGCTTGGACAATCCCTAAGGATGTCAGTTTGTATAAAAACTGATATTTTGGGTATATTTGGATATAGAAAAATACAACATATAAAAAGAAATATACAAATAAAATTTATGCGTTTATTATATTCAGATATTGAATACAGAAGATGTTATATTTACATCTAAAAATGGTTCTTTTAAAATTTTCTTAAGTCTCTTTTCCTTGACGTCTTCATAATTAGGTGTCCACAACTGAACTGGTTTCTGTGTACTTGTTGTTTTAACTTCTGAGCTCTCATCGTCGCTGCTATGAGGGTCCACTTCCATAATATTTTCTTCTTCTTGGTTTTCTTCTTCAATTTCTTCATAACCAGATATGTGTTGTAAGAACAAGGGACATAGGAGGCTTACGGGTGGCAACATGTGTGGAGCTCCAGACATGAACTAAAAAAAATAATAATTAGATGGTTTCGAAAAAAAAAATATTGCCAAGCTTATAAGTAAACTGACAAAAATATACTTAAAAGTTACACTTAATAATAATAAAACTATTAAGAAAAAAATGAACATCAGACTTAAGAATCAAATATAGTAAATAGTAGGTATGTACCTACTATTGTAATTAATTTGTATATAAAAAAATATTTTTAATGTGTTTCTTTCAAAGAATACATCATGTCTAATCACGTGAAAAATTGCAGAATGATAGCAACAATACCAATCTTTCAATTAATTCTTTTAATCCTAGTTTGCAATTTTGACTTATAGCTGTAAAAAACTATACACTAACTTTTGTTTTTGTACTAGTATTATAATACTAGAGGCCCGCCCACGGCTTCGCCCGCTTAAAATACATGATTATTGATTTAATAAGCAGAATTGATTGACAACTCTAATGACTTCTAATATGATTATTTTATTACTTTAATCTGTAATATTCTAATATGATTTTTTTACGACATTATCGTAACTTCTATAAGAATTTTTGATTGTTTCGAACTAAAAAATATGACCAATGTTGATATTTGATATTCATAAAATATACATAAAGCTAATTATTTATTATATGTATATATTTTTGTAACATTACGTTCTTTTTACCTATGTTATGTTTTTTAAAGCTCTGTAAAATGTGCTGATGTCACTTAATAATTTAATGAACTGCTTTAGAAACAGCCTTAAATGTAAAATTATTGATTTGGGTAAGGATTCATAATATTCATTGTAAAATAACTGTAATGTTTGCATATTAACTCCTGTACAGTTTTTAAATTAGTTACACATATTATTAGCTAAATGTACAATTGGTAAATATGTAGTTATTACAGAGTACACGTAAAAAGGATGTTTTTAGGCATTTTTATATAGATTTATTTCAAACGAACAAACGAACCACAAAATCTATGTATTTGCTTGATATCTCTTTGAAGATCAAATCGTTTTTTATCTCTGTGTTGAATTAATTACAATTTCTACTTAACTGTTATGATTTATGAAGGTAATCCACTAACAATTCAATTTTGTTTACTTTATTGTATAAAATATTGTATAATAGTGCTTCAAAAATATTTTTTTATCAACAGTCATATAATCAAGACGTTTTGAATGTCATTCTCTAGCCAGGAATCTTACCAGCGCGATTGCTATATTGTTATTGCGAACGTTAGTTCGCAGGCAAACTAATGCCTTGAGTTCATTCAAATGACGAAGACTTTTTTTTTAATGAACCGATTTTGATGAACCAAACTTTAGTAGTTAAGTTGAGTTAAAACAAAGCAATTGGTGAAACTTTTAAGTAAATCGGTTCAGTACTTTCAGAGAAAAATGCGGACAAAAATATATCGACAGACAGACAGACAGATAGACAAACAAGAAATTCAAAAAAAATATTTTTGCTTTCTATTATTCTTTTTAAGTGTCCCTCTATCCATTTCAGTCAAAATTACTAAATGTACAGACAAAATATTTTTACTGTCTTATTATATATAGAGATAATATGTAGTAAGGCCATAAATACTGTTACAATTAAAAATAAACAAAATATTAGTTGTGCATTTCGAATCTGTCATTTTTATACTATTTTGTTCATTGTTTTCTCATTTTGGCGACATGATATTAATATGGAGTGGGGTCATAAAAGAACCGAATCGCTGTGATTGCATAACATAAAGTACGTATGGAGCCAAATACAATTTTTAAAATCCTCCATTACTTGATATTAATCAAATGTTTGTGTACCGGGCTATTGACAGGTACAATGAAACCTTCTCTGTTTGTAACAGTAAAAAATCTAGCCGCCGTTTTTTTTTAAGTATTAAGCTTTATATACTTTTAACGGTATGATATTAATGTATTAAACTAACATACTATATGTAACTAGCATACTAAATATAATAGTAATTAATGTTTATCAGCTTCACGCTGTATCCCACATGTGTGCACACTGTGTATGCACACAGCAGGGTAGGCAGAGGGAACCCAGTGTTAAGATACTCCGTTCCCCACTTTCTGCCGAATTCTGGAGGCATTGCGTGTTGAGTGGCAGAACTCAACGCCGCGCTTAACCTCGACACCAGAGCGAAGAAATAGAAATATAAATTTAAGTAAATATTTCATCTCCTCGAGTGGGGATCGAACCCACAACCAGTCGGTTTTTACAGTCACACCCCGTGCCGCTGCGCCACGAATGTTACGTACAATAAAAAAGTTTATTTTCTTTCTAACAATATTTATGGCAAAACTAAGTATATTAATGAAGCACTACAATGCAATACTCGTACAGTTTTAATTAATACTATCATCATATGTGATGATAGTATTAATTAGAACTATACGAGTTATACATATAAATATTTATATCGTTTTTTAATATCTATAAAAGCATTGTACAAAGTTTGTAATTAACATACAGTAATTATAGATAATATAATGATTATACTTATAAGTATTAAGATACACTCATAAACTACAATGTTATCAATGTCGTACTAAATGGCATTTTCACAATTTAAAAGTGTGACACTCAATAGTAGTGTTTTTTGGGTAACTAATTAGGTATTTCAATAAATTTATTCATTTTCGTATTGTATAGTGGGACAAAAGGTAGTAACATGTTTTTTTACATAAAGTATAATATAAAATATTAACCAAACAACGAATAAAACTTTCAAATTACTAGTGTGGTCCACGTGAAACATTTCTAATATGTATAAGACATATATATTATTTAATTGTTATAGTTCAAGTAAATTAAGTCGCAATTTATATTTTCTTAAAGGGTCAAGCAGCAGAATCTTGGTAAAACTGCACAGGCTTCTTATGAATTGTTTTTACTTATTGTATTGCTTTTTATCCGAAATATTGACACATATATTTTTGTCATACATAATTTTAGTAAAAACGACACATATTTTTTTTATTTCAAATAAGTTGCTAGCAGAATACTGCTAGAACAATGGACATACATATATCTCTTTCGCCTTTAACAATTTGCCTTCAAATTGACAAATCTTAACAGTTAAAACGATATATA
>JAATLQ010031777.1:28231-40343 GCA_013421005.1 Heliconius erato x Heliconius himera
TCGCATTACTTTGTAGTGCCCAAAATTTGAGCTTTTCTTCGGGATAATTTATTTTGTCATATCTGTATTCTGACGTGACGAGCCAAGTGCCGTTGGCGCTGGTTGCAGCGCAGGTGACTTCGGTCTCCCGGGGAAACAGGTTTTGTCTCTCTGCTGGTATACTGTTCATGCGTGTTATGTCAATCTGTGAAATATTTATTAAAAATAAAAATGGTAATAATAAAAAATATTTTATACAATTATTTTTTTTTATCTTGCTTGCTTCACTCTTTTATCTTGCATATAGCACATAGGACCTATATTGTATTATAGTTAAGATATGAATTGCATGTAGAGTGGCGGAACTTGGCGCCGCACGTTATCTTAACAGGGTACGGCGCCAAAATTGAATTATTTTCCCCACTCTAAAAAAATAAGGAAATGAAATAATTAACCCACAACATCGCTTACACATTGTCTTCAAAACCTACAGGGAAGTTAGTGTTAACACAAGAAGATTAGTGTTAAGACACTCCGTTGCTCACCATCGCCACCAGAACGAGGATATAAGGATAATATTAATGCATTCTGGTGACGGCAGGGTGTGCAGGAGCACAAATTGTTCGATTCCCACTCAAGGAAATGAAATATTTAATATTTTCATTTCTTCGCTTCGGTGTCGAGGACAAAGCGCAGCGTTGAGTTTCGCTACCGCCAGTAATGCCTCCAGAATTCGTCGGAGAAATGAGGAACGCGTGTCTTAACACTAAGTTGCCTCCACTTACCCTGTTGTGTGCGGAATACAGTGTGACACAAAAAAAATATGAATGCTTTCAATAATAATAACTTAATATTATTTGCATAAAAAAAGATTACTTACATTATATAGCACTTTATCAGTGGTTGTTGAATATAATTGTAAATGACCAGTTCTACCGGGCATGACTAATGCGGAGAGCCGCCTGTGATATACTAAAGGGGTATTGAGCGCCCTCGTCATAGGAGACAAACCACCACATTCTAGTATAGTCGTCGTTACATGCATTTGTGCATTTGCTATAACCACACCTGAAATATAATTATAACAGTATTAGTATTAGCTGTACAGCATCTGACTATACGCGCGAAGGTTGCGGGTTCAATTCCTATTTGGAGAAATAAATTGCCCTCATTTCTTCACTCTGGTAAAAAGATAAAGCGCGGCAGTGAGTTCCTTCACTTATTCACATAATATTTCTAGATTGTAGGGAGATGGGTAATTGGTAATATATACCTTGGAACTGGTATTATAAATCAGAAAATATGAAGAAATATATATTTTAAATAAGTAACTTACAATTATTAGATAAAGTTACAGCTATATGAGTACTATTAGCTGTAACGAATCGGACCATGCCGGGCAGACGAGGTATGAATGCTTTCTCATTATGTTTATGAGCCAAATCACCTAGAGTCCATTTCACCAATACTTTTTCCATTCCACCAGAAATAATGTAGCTTCCTGAAATAAATATGCACCATTATAAAAAAATCAATCACTTTAAAATAATAGAAAAGATATTTTTTTACTTTTTTCTGTATCTGGCATATAGCAGAGTAGGCAAAAGAAACTTATCAAGACCCTTCAACTCCACATTCCAATAGAATAAGCAATTAATACTAAGTTCTTACAATTTTTTTGTATGCTTAAATTATTTTAGCTTTTCTTTTTAATTTACCAAAAAGTTTTCTATGAAATGTGTTTTTAAGTATTGACCAGTAACAAACTTATAATAATTTCAACATAGCTTGAGGAGAATGTATAGCTTAGTGGTCAGAGCGCTTGGACGGTTTCCAAAGAGGCGCAGGTTCAAATCCAGCTATATTAAAATTTTTATGTTTTCTAAAAAAAATATATTTCCTTCCTAAGTGTGGAATAACTATACTGATGTATTTTAAGAAGTTCATGTGAATGTCTATGTATGAAAATTATTAAGAGAGCAATAATTTAAAAAAAAACCCTCTTACAATATGCTGTAAATTTTAAGACACATTGTAAACTGTTGTATCTGCCAAAGTTATCAAGATAGAGTGAAATATGCGAGAATTCTTTAAAGTAGGAGTGCAAATTTGAACTTCAGAAATTAAATTTTCCTTTATTTTAATACTTTATAGTGGTAGGTGTGTAGCAAAACTATTTTTTTATAACATTTTAATAGTATTAAAAATTTAAAAAACAAAAAATATTACCTTGAAGAGAAAAACATACAGCCATGAGAGGCAAAAAATGCCAATGCAAAATTTCCCTAGCAACACTTCTATAGTCATATAAGTTTCCTTTTACAATAGTAACTCTACCAAGTGTATCAGTAATGGCTATGGCATTATCTTTAGGATGAGCATCTACTGCTAATATGCGGAAGTTATTGTGATTCTTGAGGCTATAATATAAATAAATAATTTTTAACTATATATTCCTATTTTGAATAATTATAGAAACATAAACAAAATATGTTAAACTTTATGTATATTACATTATATTGTCAGCTTCACGCACACATCAGGGTAGGCAGGGGGAACTTAATATTAATAAATTCCATTCCCCACTTTCCGCCGATTTCTGGAGGCATTGCGTGTTGAGTGGCGGAACTCGACACAAGAGCGAATAAATTAAAATATAAATGTAAATAAATATTTCATTTTTTAAGTGGGGATGGAACCCACAACCAGACGATATTACAGTCACATTTTGTGCCCCTGCACCATTGACTGGTTTTAATACACATTATATTATATTTATTTCATACAAAGAAATCACATATTTGATGTTATATAAAACATACAAAAATAACACATAAAATTTATGCAAAGGTGATATAACAGCTAGTTGTAAAAAGATTGTTATTATAAAATTGTAACTAATATGACTCCAGAACTCTTCGAAAAGTGGGGAATGGAGTGTTTTAACACTAGGTTCCCTCTGCCTACCATGCTGTTAGCAGGATACAGCGTGAAACTGATTTAAATATACAGGTGGGCCAGAAAGGCGTGCGAATTTCAAAATCAGATTGATCGTGAGAAGGACGCAGGAGGGGAGCGCGGGTAGTGGGGATAGGTTCTCGGAAATTTAGTCGCCATGGAGCGTTTCACCGGTGAGCGTGCATTCTGTGTAAAGGCTTATTACAAAAATGTTCAGATTCGAGAAGCGAGTAGGTTTGGAAGGTACACATCTCAGTGATGTTATTTAAAAAAAAAGAAAATACCCATGTGTTTACTTTATTATAAATAAAGATTATCTTTCCTAAGCCTTATAGTTTTGATATTTTAAAATTTGCATAACTTAATGGCCCACCTGTACAATTTTACATAATATTGCTTATATTATGTTCCATTTAAAATTATAATCAACATTAGAGGAGTAACAGACACCTCCTGTGAGGGGCACAAGTGTGTGACTGTAAAATTGACTAGTTGTGGGTTCAATCCCCACTCGAGGAAATGAAATATTTAAATTTATATTATCATTTCTTCACTCTGGAGTCAAGGCAATGCGCAGTGAACTCAACACTGCACATCACACCACTCAATATACAATGCCTTAGGGTTTAGGTTTTAGGGCCTTAGGTTAGGTAGTGTCTTAACACTACTTTTCTTGTGCCTAAGAGTAGGCAGAAGAAAAGGCTGTGTGCGGGATACAGCATAAAGCTGCTTAGAAGAATATAATTTTGAATTTTGTTTTTGATTTATTTTCCAATTTGTAATAGTAGTTTTATTAAAATTCTTAAACTGTGGGGAAAACATCATCATCATCTTAATATTACAATAATTTTGAATACTTACTGCATTTTTAAATGTGGTTTATATAGATTTTGAACATAAAGCACCATAGTGCCATTTATGATAGCTGCATACCTATCTCCATTACACCAACCCAGAGAGACACTCAAAATGTTAAAATATGTAATTTTTAAATCACTATACTCATATAACAAGCTTCCATTTTTTACAGAATATGTTCCAAAATGAAGATTATTAGTGTTTTCCTCATGAGCAGTAACAAAACATTCATTGCTATCAACTAAATTAAAGGTTAAAACTTTCATAGCTTCTGGTATCTGAAGTTTCTGTAAAAGAAGTAAATTGAAATATATATTGATAGTTCTCAAGAAATATACTTAATCTGTAAAATTTAAATTTAATATAATAAAAAAAATATTTACTGTTTCCCTTAAAAGAGCTCCACGTTCCCAAGTCCATGTTGTAACATAGCCAGTATCAGAACAACCACACAAACTGAAATTCTCATCATCTAGAAATTGTATAGCAATAAGCTCATTTGTAGACACATTTGTTTCAAGAGTACGAACACAATCTCCTGTTTGAATATTGTATACACGAACTAAATTCTCTACTATTATTACAACTGATCTGTAAAAAAAATATAATTAATTATCTAAACAAATATGTGAATGTATAATATATTGTTTTCAATAACAAATATACATACTCTCCATCCGGTGAAAATATTGGTTTACGGTCAATTATGCTGCGTCCAGCTTTCCTTGTAAAAATATATTTGGTTGGTAATTTTTCTTTATTGGAACTTCTTACAACCATTTTTGTACTTTTTCAATATTTTAAAACAATAAAAATAAATCAACACATGAGATAACCTCAATAAAACATTTTAAAATATGATAATACAACAGTATATCAAATGCAGGATGTCAATGTCAACAGTTAGTGTCATGTGTCAAGCAATGTGTAAAAAAATTCAATGTAAATTATCAGGCCATTAAATAAAAAAAAATGTAAATTATATTTTCAACATTAAAAAATTATATATGATATTATTAAATATTTTTTCGTTACGTATATTTAAATACCATTATAAAGTGTAAAAAAATAACTCTTATTTTATTTCACGTAGGAAATCATACGAATCGAAATTGTAAAAACCTTTTGATAGTACTTAGTACATACGTATCTATTTACGGTTTCAGAATTCATTTATTCTCATATAGAATTTACAATTCACTTACTGAGAAAATATAAATATACTACAATATCTTATTGCCGTCAAGCGTAGCTTATAAATATATTGGTTAGTTATAAACATAAAGCAACACTAAAAACAATCCACGACAAAGATTACAAAAATTAGTGATTAATAATTAGCTTTCGTGGGTAGTTTATTATTACATTTGTAAAGTAACGTAAGTTAATATTTAAAAGAAACAGTCTAACAACTCGTAAACATGTTCGAGCAAAGATAAGGCCGAGACCACAATAGTAGTTGCTTGCAAATATATAATATTAATTATAATTATATAAGTTTGATACATTTGGTAGTGTTTATAAATATGATAGTTGTACGTGATTAATTGTTACTTGTATTTCTATAAGTATAATTTATGGTATGATTTATTTAGAATATTGAGAAATCCTTCAATACATGTACTTTAAGTAGTTTTTTAAATGAATTTAAAGAAGTAATATCTTTAATATCCTTTGGTAATGAGTTATATAGATTTGCACCTTCATACATTATATTTTTTCTTCCATATTTAGTTCTAGGTGTTCTAAGCGAGATGTTATGAGCTTGCCTAGTTAGCGTTTTTTGTATGTGTAAATTTTTTGTAAATACTAACTTTGAATGTATGTCTTTAGTTAGAATTTTTCTTATAATAATACATGTGTTATATTTATATATTTGATGAAGAGTCATAAGATTTGTTTCTTTGTAAATTTTTATAGTTGGTGTTAGGTATGGATACCGAAATAAAGCTTTAATTACTTTGTTCTGGGCTATTTGCAGAGGTTGTAAATTGGATTTTGCAGCTGTTCCCCAAACCTCAACTAAGTAATCTAAGTGCGACTTGACCATAGAGTTATAGATTATATATCGTACCTCCCTCGGGAGACATCGGGCTACATTACGGAGTGCTCCTGTTAGGGAAGTCAGCTTACTTCTAACACTTTCAATATGAGGTACCCAGCTCAGTTGGCTGTCAAGAATTAGACCTAGGTATTTTTCTTTGTTAACCTTGTTAATCCTCTCGCCATTGATAGTAAGTGGATTATACTCGCCAATTTTTTTATTCTTGGCAGCAAATATAATGTAATTTGTCTTTGATGTGTTTACAGTAAGTAGGTTTGATTGCAGCCACGTATGCAAAAGATCCAGGTCAACTTGAGCTTGTTCTGCTATTGATGCTATAGATTTACCGGAGTAGAATAGACTGGTATCATCAGCATATAGTGTTAGATCACCCTTTAAGCCTGCTTTATGAATGTCATTTATGTACACTAGAAAAAGCCAGGGGCCGAGGACTGAACCTTGGGGAACGCCATAGGTTATCAGCTGGGGAGTACTCTCGACTCCATCTATTTTAACAATTTGATATCTGTTTGTAAGGTACGATTCAAATATTTTATAAGCTGATCCTGCAATTCCTATACTTTTCAACTTAGTTAAGAGTTTTTCATGGCTCACAGTGTCAAAAGCTTTTTTCAAGTTTATGAACACTCCTAAAGCAATTTTCTTATTATCTATGTGGATTTTGATTGCTGTAACTAAATCAATAGTAGCTGCAACGGTATTTGACTTGGGTCGGAATCCATACTGTTTTTCAAATAGAATTTTCTTTGATTCAAGAAATTTATAAAGACGATTATGCAAAATTTTTTCGAAAACTTTAGATAGAATCGGTAGTACAGATATAGGGCGATAATTTCCAGGCTCAAGTTTACTTCCTGCTTTATATATAGGATTAACTTTAGCAATTTTTAAAGGGTCTGGAAATTTACCTTCTTCGAAGCAGCTGTTAATGCATTTTGTCAAGTTCTCAGCCAACAAGTCTTTTACACATTTAACCACCTTAGTACTAATTCCATCAATACCAGTACTTGTGTTTGAATCTAAGTTATTGATTATTTTAACAACTTCGTTCAGAGTAGCAGGTTTCAGTTCACTTAATACGTTATCATCATTGAGTTGGGTATAGTTAAATGTATTATTTTGTTCCATATAAGATATATTATTTTGGTTTGTGATTGGAAATTTACTTGCCAGCTCAGCACTTATTTTCGAGAAAAAAGCGTTAAAACATTCGCATATTTGTTTTGTGTCTGTCACTTAAGTGCTTATTATAAACGTCCAAAAACTTTTTTAAATTTGAAGTTGGCTGCTTATATATCGCTCCAATATCTAAAGATAGGTTCTCTAAGTGGATCCATAAGAAATGGTTATAGTCTACATATTCCTCATCTATAAATGAATGGTTCATGTCATTATGAACGTATATTGATACACCACCACCTCTTACAGCTGTCCTATAATTGTAGTAATGGGTATAACTTGGTATGTTTAGTCTCTGAGCATCGTTTTCATTTTTTATCCAAGTTTCCGTCAGAACTATGACATGAAGAGTTATTTTAAAGGCTGCTATAATGCATCTCAATTCATCCATTTTGCCAGGTTTCACAATGCTACGAGCATTTGCATAGAGAAATTTGATAGATTTTTTTGAAATTATTATATGTGTATAGTTGTTTGTAGTTTCGTAGGTTATAGATTTATTAGTTTCTTTTACAATTGTAGGTTTTTTATTATTTAATTTTTTGGCTCTTGGTTTACTATTTTAGGGATTCCTTTTATATATTTTATTTTAAGATTTTCTTCACCACTGACTTGACGCTTCTTGAGTTCATTTCTGAGATAAGATATGAATTTTTGTTGCTGAGGTGTTTGGTCAGAGTAAATTCGTACGCCTTCTACTTTTAAGATATCCTTATTTCGTAAGATGGTTTTTACTGTGTCTTGAGAGCTAAAACATAGTTTTAGAGGTCGTGTCTTCTTACTGTCATATTTGCCCAGACGAAAAACTTTAATAGGTTCAGGGCAGTCCGGGTATATAGTTTTAGTTATTTTTCTTAGTTTTGTTTTGTCAGCGTCTTGTCGTGCTAGTAGGCTAGTCAGATTTTCCTCAGGAATTCCAGTTACGACTAAATTCTTGCTTCGTTCTGCACGCTCTTGGCATTCGACCAAAAGTGATTCACTACTGTAGTTAAGTAGCTGCGACACAGATGGTGCTTCCACTTATAATTTTAGCTGCTTGATTTCATTTTTGAGTTCAGCTATTTCTTCTTCATTTGATTTGATAACGTCTTTTAAGGTTTTGATCTCTGATTTACAGTTATTATTTTCAGTTATTAGATAGTCCGTGGTGGTCTTTATATTGTGCAGTTGTTCTACGATGGAGGTAGTATTATCAATAATAGTATTTATTTTGTCATTTTGAATTTGACTTGACTCTCTAAGCACTCCCAAAATTTCATTCTTAAATTCGCCAAATTGGTGCGCAAACTCATTTTCAGGTGTTTTCTCTCTTACGCTTGCCTGCATTTCTGAGATCAGGTTCGAATGAGTCTAAAGCAATTTTGGATAAATCTGGTTGAGAGCTGCTACTTCCACCCACTGATATTTTTTGAGGCACTCCCTTAATGGGAGAATGTCGCACATTCATATTGATTTTTTTTTTTGTTTTTTAAATTATCGTTCACTAATAGCTGTACTTGTACTCTGTACGCACCTTTAGATCGGTCCAAGTAGACGAATTGCCGATCAGTTTCGATGCGTTCCTTTCACTCTCGGGGATCGAAATTATGCAGGGTATTTGAAATTGCACTTTAAGAATTATTATATAGTGATTAAAATCCCGTAATGTATTTTTTTGCAATAGTACAACACGTCTGCTCCCTACGCTTGTTGACGGTCGAATCCCGTATAGTTTTATATAAAGTTAAAAGTACAATACACAATAATATTCATTAATAACTAACCCGCCCCTCACACTAAAAAAAAGCAATATTATTAACAATATTTCGTCACAAAATCTGACGAAGTCGCTCAGTAGCCATATTTGTTTGCGTACATGGTAAGTCTAATATGGATAGGAAGAAAAAAGTCATTGCTTTAGTTATTGGCATATGCACTTATAAAAAAATATAATTATATAATAATTTCAATTATATTAATGAATTAAAATCAACAGAGGTCATTCGTAGCCCAGGGGCACCAAATGTTACTATAAACGCGACAAGTTGGTTCGATTTCCGCTCGAGGAAATTAAGTACTTAATATTTTCATTTCCTCACTCTGGTGTCTGGTATATTTCATTTCCCTGAGTGGGAATCGAACATACAACTGTCGTGTTTGTATGCTGTGTTGCTGCACAATATATATGAATAATGTAAAAATGAAGATGAAGTCAAAGTTTCGTGTTTATAAGAATTTATTACCCAGTTAACCCGGAGTTTCTGAATCTGTCTTGACGTTTGGATCCGGTCATGCTGCATTCCATCGCTCTTTGATAAATTATAAGCTTATCCCTTAGTTAGACATGGAAGGATGCAAGTGTTGAATGTCTTCCTTTTCAGTGCTATGCCCAGGTCCCGTGAATTCATAATTTCCTTTAATAACTACTATCTCTTCCATCCGTTGGCTTCTCGTATTTGTTTCTTCTTGCATTTATTTGTTTAGCTAATTGGTCTTTTGGAGAGATAAGCTGGTCTAGGTGGGTAAATTCATCGACATATTCTAGGGATTCCTGGTTCACTCTTATGTCTACTTTTGTGGAGTTGGTCATTAATTTGTTTTTGGTGTAGTTCATTTTCAGACCGAATTACTCGCTTTCCTGGCTGAGGCTTTTTAACATTTTTTCCAGGGTTTCTTGCTTCTGGTCGGACAGCACTAGATCGTCGGCAAATCTAAAATGAGTTAGATTAGAACCATCAATGTTTAGGCTGAAGTCTTCCCAGTTTAGATCGCGGAAAATATTTTCTATTACTGCGGAGAAGAGTTTTGGTGAACAAAGGATCCCTTTTTTTCTTTCCTAAGTGTGGAATAACACTTTAAAAATGCTTAAAAAAAACGGATCCCTTTGTCTGATTCTTTTTTCTTTGAAGAATTCTTCCCCCAATGTTTCAAACCGAATTCTGGCCTGACTATTGCCATATATGGTCTTAATTATGTTAGTATAGATTGTTGGTATTCCTTGTTTTTCTAATCCATATATATTTGTGGTTCAGACTGGTGAAATTTACAAGGGCTATATATACCTTTTTTTTATACTCGTTGTATTTTTCTAGTATTTATTTAAGTTCCAATTCTATATTGATAAAATTTGATTTAAGGGCGAATATTTGGTACCATAATAATAGCGTTACGTTGTACGGTACGGTACTGTACTTTAAGTTTAATTTATATAATTTATGAATAATGAATTACATTTGGTAACACTATTCTTATGTCACATCCCCCCTCCCCTTCATATTGTGAATATTGTGATCCAAATGTAATGGTTAAACACATGTATTTTTCGTAAGATTTTGCAAAGTATCAAGTAGTGTGGAAATAATATACGATCATTATTTACTCTATTAGTATAAGTAGCCACAAAAATGGAGAGCGAAGCAGGTGAAGCGCAGTTACAAGTTCGTTTTATAACGAAGCAGGAGCAGTATGTTGATGTATTTAGTAAATTACTTTTGCCGGTGGCGTGGTAGCTTACTTTAAAACTTAATTTTGATATTTCTTTCCTAGATATGCTGTTCCCGATAGCCCGTACGCTATTCAAAGTAATGTACAACCTTTGGAGCTTAACACTCTATTAAACGCATTATTAAAGGAAGCCGCAACATCTATTGAAAAGAGTGTTGAATTTGATTTTTTAATATGCGGGGAATTGCTTTGTACATCCATAGCAGAACATTTGCAAGACAAAGGTATTTCAACAGAAGACACGCTAGAAATAGAATATCTTGAAAGATTTCCAGCACCAAGCCCACAAGACTGTTTAATGCACGATGATTGGGTTTCGGCTGTCCACACACATGGCAATTGGTAATAATTTTAGAATGATACAATATATTTAATTTTTAATTGTTTTGCTAAAGAAATCATACTTTACATATAAAATATTAGCTAATGTTATTCATTTATAATAAATTTATCACTTTTTATAATTACAGGATCCTTTCAGGAAGCTATGATAATAGTATACATATATGGAATACAAAAGGCCAACATAAATTGGCTATTCCAGGTCATACATCACCAGTAAAGGCTGTTTCATGGGTATCCTTTAGTGGAGATAAAGCTGTTTTTGCAAGGTTTTACATATTTTTTACTTTTTTTATATAACCTAGACAAATGTCAAGATTCTCTGGGACCACTTACCACTTACTTTTGAGATATTGTATGTTGAGTGGCAGAACTCAACACTGAGCTTTGCCTTGTTCCCAGAATGAATTTCCTGATTTGAATGGAAATTCCTCAAGATAGCTATTAGACGCACAACCATTGTGCTTATGCTGTGCTATAAAATAATTTGGTTATATCTCATTGCATTTTTACAAAAAAAACATTGCAAATATGCAATTAGACATATGTAACTAAATTGCACTTAAATTAATATTGCTTTCTTTATGCTTTCACCTGCTTATGATGTATCACATATATAGCAGAATAGGCATAGAGAACCTAGTCTTAAGTCATTCAGCCTCCCATGCACTGCCCAATTTTCAAGTTATTGCATATTGCGAGGCAGAATTTAATCCCTTGTTTGCTAAATGTAAATAATATAGCTAATATATTTTACAGTGGTTCTCATGATCAATCGGCTATGTTATGGGTGTGGAATGTTTCTGGAAATTCTGTAGATTGTGTAGTGACCTGCCGTGGGCATGATAAAGGAGTTGAGTGTTTATCAGTATCTGCAGATGCAAAACATTTAGCTACAGGAAGCTGGGATAATAATATATGTCTGTGGAGTACAAGTGAGTTTTTCTTCGAGTAATACCTTTAAAACCTTATATTACATTTGATTACAATATTGATGCCATTACAAGGCTAGTTACGTAGGCTGCAATTGGAGGGTTAAGAAAATACGATTTTTACATCTTAAAATTATATTAATAAAATTATTAATTAAAGTACATTAATTTTATCTAAAACTAAACTATATCTAAGACTACTGCCTTCAATGTTGGAAGAACAGTAATCTGTTTAAACCTAAATTAATCTAACTTATATATAATTGTTATATAATATTGAACCTAAACCTAACTAAATCTAACTTAACCTACGACT
>JAATLQ010031778.1:0-12114 GCA_013421005.1 Heliconius erato x Heliconius himera
ATATGCTCACTGTATGTTATCCTTAGAAGATACGAATATGCTGTCGCTGACTTTTTTGTAGATCTTATTAAGAGGAATAATATTCTAGTACATTGTTTTCATGTAGGACTTACCATTAAAGCAGCGCATGCGTGAAAGTGTCTCAACGGGTAGGACTTTATACACATTTATCATATTTATGTCAAATTACAATAAAATATACATATAATAAACCATATATAATCCTTCCCTGAGAAATAATCTACATAATGGTGAAAACCGCATCAAAATCCGTTGGGTGGTTTAGAAGAAGATAGCGTAGAAAGGCCAGACAGAGAAAAAAATCGTTCTTATTTTATAAGATATAGAGATGAAATACTATAAGAAAAGGCAATTTCAGTCACACCTCGTCCCACACGCCGCGGTCACGCCACGTCACGTGACGTCACTCGTGACGCGCGTCAGGCGGCGTGACGGTGAGCGTGACGGCGGCGCCCGAGCGCTTGATGAGCGCGACGACGTCGGGGTGCGGCAGGCTGCGGACGGGCTGCCCGTTGATGGCGAGGATGGTGTCGCCCACGTGGAGCAGCCCACAGCGCGCGGCGGGCGAGTTCGGTATTAGTTGTCCTAGAAAAATTTACATAAGTCATTTTTATTTACTAAAAACAAGTGTCGTACCTTCACTGTTACATATAACAGACAGAGAGAAACTCTGCTCGATTCACTAAGGCATGAGATAAAAGGTAAACATGTCAAAAAAAGGTTCTTTTACATGACAGGTTTGATGGAGGTATTATATTAATTAAAAAATATATATTTTAAGTATTAATTCGCTAATCACACTGTAAATAGCCATAAAATTTATTATAATATTATCTTATAATTGAAATAGAATACCAGTAAAGCGGAGAGATTTTTTTTACAAAATTCATAATTTTATAATTAATAATTTTATAATTTATAATTAATACTAAAATATACAATTATTTTCGTAATATAACTTAAATATTTATATTTTCAAATTTTATAAAATTGCACACTGTATATATAATAAATAAAAAGAAGTAATTAAGTTAAAAGAAACGAAAACGAAAAGTAAAAAGAACAATAATAAAAAATAAAGATTGTTTTCATATTTAAAGCTAGGAATATTATAACTTAAAATTTAAAAAAGTTGGTATGCACCCGGTATATTTTTATTTTCAATAATATTTTTTAAATATGTCATGTACATGAAAAACATCTAAAAGTCAACTTCTTCTCAAACTTCAGACACATTTTAGTACTATAAAAATAAATTTTATTTCGTAATTAATATTTATATTAGAACATTATTGTTTGTCATCCGTCAGATTCTATCCGCCATTTTCAGTTATTTTCATTGAATTTTCATGAATCAGTTGTTATTTTTATTATTGTTGTTTTTTTTAAGTAAGAAACTTAAAAGTTTTGTTAAGTTTAAAATTATTTTCTGGTTGTTCTGTTCTTGTTATATTTTGTATTGTTTTTGTTATTTTGATATTTATATACTCGTACTTTAGAACAATGAGTAAACCTGGACCAAATAATGCTTGCATTTTGACATGAATAATAAAAGCTTTAAGCTACATGAAATTAAACTAGCCGATGCAATAAAAAATACAACAGGAGAAGCTTGGCAATGCTGCATTGCCCATGTGATAAAAGAAGAGCAAAAGATGAAAAAAAAAATGTTCATTTAATAGATAATGGTGGACCGTTTCGTCATTAATGTTGGTGACAGTTCCTCAGAATCCTCCGATTTCTGATAAATAATTGAATAATAGATATATTAAGTTTTATTATTCTAATACATAGTTAAGTAACTTTTAGTAAAACTTATTTTTTGCAATTCTTATTTTATACAAAGTTATTTTATATATAACATTCAAGCACAACAAGCAATAATGCTGTATATAGAAAATTCCACGTTAAATAAATTAAATACAAATAAAAAAATACAATAAAGTTTGAGAAACAGTTTTTTTTTGTTTACATTTTGTCTCATGCCATAATGAATCGAGTGTAGTGTAAAGACATTTGACAGTAAGCTCTTCGGTAGAAGTCGAGATATTGTGTTTTAGAGTAGCTAGTAGTGGAGGGACTATAAAAATCATTACTCCTAATGGGATCCAACTCACAACTACCTATTGTAAATTTTGAAAATTTTATTCTATGTTAGATGGCGTTTAGCCAGAAGAAGAAAAGGAACAAGAGCAAGTAAGACAGAATTATTTAATGAATATTAATAAAACATATCTGTCTTTATTATTCATTCAAACTTGCTATTTGTAGCTCCGTCGTCCACCAAGTAAGACGAAAAGTATTTGAAAGAATTAAAAGAAATGAAGAAAGGACGGAATGCAGGATCAGTGTAAATGGTAAGAGTTGTTTTAATAACAAGTGAATGAAGTGGTATATTCGGAAAGTATGTTCATACGAGATGGAAGATAAGACATGGATGTGGAAAAGCGTATTGCTACTGGTAAGGTTTAATGGTGCCTTAGCTACATTGTTGAGACGACGAAACAGCATAGCTGCACGTTTGACCGTACACAATGCAGTGTTGGTACCGACGCTGTTATTAGCACCGTGCACGACTACAGCGCTACCCAGCGTACGTAAATTTGTGGGCTCTGACGCTTTGACATATGATGGCGGGATTGTTTGAAAATATTCGTAAAATACTTTCAAATTCATTTATATTACTTAATTACTGTGATTTGGGTGGAAAAAGTGTCGATAAATCACTTCTGGTTATTCAAATTAAGAGAGGTAAGCAATCTCTATTCAAAATTGTGTTTTATTTTGGTTATATCAGAATTTGTTCACTACTTTTTTAGTTGTAGTTTTACTGAAAAACAAGGAAACAAAGCAAATTTAATGGTATTTAGTATAGTTGTTACTTAGTTTTGATATTATTATAATAATTAATTTTCTAAATAAATGATTATTATAATATCAAAACGTGAACGAAACGTGATTTAAGAAAAAAAAAGTACTATAAATACTGTATTTGTGATTGGTTGCTAATGTTTTCAATAATCAAGCAACATATAGTTATAACATATCATTACAAATAGATGAAAACCCAGTAAAATATTTTTTTTTTGTTGAAGTCGCCACATCCGTGTATGTTTTTTTAGGGGTATTACATATTTTGTTCTTCATTTTATTGTATTTTTTATATAAATAGTTGAGTTGTCTATTTCTGTTTGTATTTCTGCATCACATACTTCACTATTACATGTAAATATATCTATTACATGTAAATGTATTTGTTGCATTGTAGAACAACTGCAACTGCTGTGACTCATTTTTAATAACTTAGTAAAACGATAAGTCGAACAGATTCCTTTGACATTAATAAGTGACAAAGCCTAAATTTTTTCTACTTTTGGCCACCATGAGCGCTGCGAGCGTTTATAATACTGTCACCTAGTACTACGCACCCTGCCAATACGGCAGCGCAATGTGGGTACACATCGTGAAGCTGTATTAGATTAGATTCAAACTTGCACAAACTCTTAGAATATTCAAGGACATCCCACGTCCATCTACTTTAGTAAACATATATTATTTTCTGACTCAGTTCTTTGTAGATTAATTTAGAAACTACAACCCTTTTAATTGTGACTTTCTTATTCTGAATTCTGTTTTTTAATAATACTTATACATATTTCTTAATTATAAATCTTAATTGAATGTTACTTCGTATAAGACTTTACTAATAATAATAAGAAAACAGTAAAGCAAAAGCTAAAACAAATCGCAGATTTTGTGTATTTTCAGAAAATTGGTTATTTTTGATGAATTTTTCACAAATACTGCTATAAACAATTACGTCTACTGTTTAATAAGCATTCTTTAATACCACTTATGAAGATAGTAATCATTATATAAATAATATAACACTTACCGATAGTACTAGTAGCTTTATTAGTAGAGGATATGACTACGAAGCCGAAGCCCTCGCCCTCGTTTCTTGTTACTGTGACGTCATAGGGCGTCGGAGACCAACCCGCTTGTGTGTCATAATGGACACCGTACCTGAAAATATTAAAGGTAAAAAAATTATACAAAGATATTTTAAATTAAGATAATGTTAAATGTTATAATATCAATAATAATATTTTCAATAAAATAATAATTCTTATGAAATAAAAAAATAATGCCATAATGAGACAGAAATCGTGTTTACAGCTTTAAATTAAACTGATCTGTAATATATAGAATCATTAGCAATTTCTCGACTGACTTAATAATGTGAGGTATTGAATTTTGCCACTAAACTGCAGTAACTGTTCAATTACAAAAGCTTAGTGGCAAAACTTTTTGCTCTTTGCTTTGGCTGGTTTTTTATACTCTCTGTTCAGAGAGTTGTTGTAATATATAATAAATAATGTTTGTTGTAAAACAAAACCCATAATTTCCCAAATGTAAGATTTTTTTTTTATTAGAAGTACAAAATCATACCACAAATGACACAACCAAATTAACCATGCAATCTTATTATACTTGTTAACCAAAAATAAACCTTAACATTAAATACATATGTACAAAATGAGACGAACATGGGTAAAGCGTTGGGCGGGTAGAGCGGCGCCGGATGCAGAATGTTGTATGATGTAGTCGGCATGTGGTGGATTGGCTCCGTTCTATATGATGAATGAGGTGTTAATGTTGTCCAGTTAGGAGAGATACAGTCGATAAATGTGTTATTTTGATGGGTAGTTACAAAATTATTCAACAACAGTCAAAAAGTTTAAGAACAAGCTTCTATTTAAAATATTAAACCTATGATATGTTTGTTTATGGATGTTTAAGACTAAAAAAATGTTAATAATCCGTTTGTCTAGTTAGTTAGCCTAATCCGGATAAATGAATTACATATACACATAACAAAAAGTTTTTCAATTCGGTTCAGTAGTTCCCGAAATCAACCTAACAAACTCTTTAGTTTTAAAATATTAATATAGAAGTATAGATTTGTCAAAATGTTGATTAGCATAATATGACTTAAAAATTATATTAAAATATTAATGAATCCATTCCAATGAACCGTTTACAATACGGTCGAAGAGTCGTGGTAGCTGAAAGCTAGGTTTTCTACTTCCTGGTTCACTTGGGAGTAAAATAATCAAAACTAAGAAAAAACCTAAAATGAAATCTGTGCAGCCATCTTCAGCAACTTCAGGGCAACCATGACTCGGCGAAGGTATTGTACAATTTTTAAATAATTAACGCTGAACAAAATATTTTTATAAAATACTATTAGTTAACTTATCCTCATATATTTACAATATATTATTATTATTTATTATATCATATATAAAAAATTAAGTAAATCCTTACGGCAATAGAGGTTGGTGTGGGTGCGATGCCGGCATGGGGGGTAGACCAAGCGACTGAATATCAGCTCGATTGTGTCTCACGCCAAGTGTTACCTGTTTAATTAATTGTTATATAAAAAATGAGAAGGAAGAACTATTAAAAATAGACTTTGTTTGCCACATTTCTGTCAACCTTTTCAATTTTAGTATTCGTTATCCCATTCATTATCATATTTTTACATTGAGGTAAATCACCTCAATTCCTTAGCCAAAGTTGAAACTATTAAAGTCTATATAGACAAACAATTATATATAATAAGATATTTTTTACACAAATGAAATAAAACTCTTAAACCCGATTAATCGCACATATTTAGTTCTGTACATTTTAGGGTACCCAACATTTTAACCTTTTAAAACAGTAAACTCTAAAAAAAATAATGTTTAAAAGTACATATACGCAACTTACTCAGTTTTAAAGTTTCATATTAAATAATGTAATCGAAACAAATAAGATTTAATTGTTAGTAAAAAAAACTGATAATGAAACTAAAATCTGACCATAGTGAATAAAATGAAAGCTAATAAAAATATCACTAACCCTGCCCCTCGTCGCCGCTTGACACATAAAGGAGACAGCTCGCGCGTGAGTGGCGCCCACCAGCGACACGCCGTCCACTGATGTTAGAAGGTCACCCGGGCGGAGGAAACCGTCGGCCGGACCACCTGGGAATACGTTATGGTATTCTTACTTTAGGGTGCTGTATCCTTAGCTTAGGTTATGGTTTCTTAGTTCAGGATATAGTAAATTATGACATTATACAATTAATTCCACCAAATGGGAAACGAAACCGACAATATTTACAGCCAAACGCCGCCTGATTTATGTACAATAAAAGCAATATAAACGTACCAGGTACGACATGCCCCACAGCAACTCGACTGCCGTCTTCAGTACCACCCACTATACGAAATCCGAATCCGGCTGAGCTTCTTAGTAACGTGACTCGAACGTCTGCTTCTGGGTCACTTGGTGTTGGTGCTTCTACCTGTGGACAGAGAGAGATAAGATAAGAATGTAAAAATTGTTTTAAGCTTGTTATTATGTTTTGTAGTAATATTATCCAGTGAGAGACTTCCCGTCAAACTCTGGAGGAATTGCGTGTTGAGTGGCGGAATTAAACGACATGCTTTACCTCGTTACTAGAGCGAGGAAATGAAAATATTAAACATTTAATCTCCTTGCGTGGGAATCGAACTGACAACCTGTAGCGTTTATATTGCGCGCCTGTGGCCTCGGACAACGAAGATGAACACTAACTTTTCTATCACTTAAAAA
Organism: Heliconius erato x Heliconius himera; assembly: GCA_013421005.1. Lineage (NCBI taxonomy): Eukaryota > Metazoa > Arthropoda > Insecta > Lepidoptera > Nymphalidae > Heliconius > Heliconius erato x Heliconius himera. The sequence goes on from JAATLQ010031778.1 coordinate 6,670, forward strand.
GTAACCTTGAAGACATACAGAAAAAAAATGCTCCAAGTGACATCACAAATTTTTCTACATCTACCTATCGTTGTATGGTGCAACCATACATTACAAAACTACATCATTCGGCATTTTGTATTCGCATAGGGTCAACAAAGCAACCGCGCGGGCTCTTATTATTTCCCTTTTGTATATAATTAATTTTTTATTTTATCAATGATACTAATTAGTTTATCTAAGTTATAATGTAATACTTACAATCGATACGCTCGTAAAATATAAATATGGTCAAAAAAATAATAAAATTATTCCACTTACTGCCTTATAAATAAGTAACTTAGTATATTTATTTTACCTGTGGATAGTTGGCGACGTATAAACCAGGTTGGGGGTCACCCTCGTAGGGGGAGTGAATCGGAGAATGAATGTGTCTGGGCGGGGATGGCTCACGTAATCTGCATACAAAATATATTTTTATATAATAGAACAATATCTGTACATAATGCAATAAAATTGTAACTAACCGCTATCATTACATAGGAGATATATGAGAAAACCTTTAATTGGGGCCATCTAGCAATGGAACAGAACCGTAAACAGAGATTTTGTAATACTTATGTCTGTTTCTCTGCGCGTTTGTGGATGCTAATTTCACAAACGGCTGAACCGATTTAAGTGCAGTTTTTACTGTATATATTTTGGCAAACTTCCCTTAACAGTTAGTGCTTGTTTTATTTAAATCAGTTCATAAATAAAAAAGTTACATCAATATAAATTATTTTGGTCGAAAAATTGATACAATATAACTGTTTTATTAATTGGCTGAAACTATTGTTATTAGATACACAACAGTAAATCAGATTATCAAATAAATAATTGGGTGGTTCAAGCGGGCTTCATTTGATATTATATCAAAGTTTGTAAAAACAAAATATATAAAAACTTTAGTTTTCTTCATTATATTAATATACTATTCATTTATTATATTAAAGTATTAATTTTTCAATTAATTGAAGTCAATATAATAATAAAAATTAGAGCGATTTTTCCAGTTCTATAAAACAAGCACTAAATATTTTACTACTGAGCCATTTCTACTATCTAGCTAGTAATTTATAAGGTATACACACAGTACACATACACACATTCACATTTAACTTACTTAGTATAAATTACAATTGTGATAGGTTTGTACGTCTTCAGATAGCTTTAAATAATTTTAGAAAAATATTATAAATGTTGTACCTATGCAGTAGTTATATTAAACTTAACAAAACTTTAAATTTTTTTAAGAAACCTGAATGAATAATATATTTGATGATATAAATGATTTATAAGTGTTTTAGCATCAACATTTATAAAAAGATACAGGCTTAAATTTTTTAAACGTCAAAAAATTTACCACCTGTTCTCTAAAATTATCACCTCAGACCTGAGAAGGACCTGACCTGAGCAAGAAATTCAGCGCGATATTTTTTTTTATGTTTAAGGATTTACAATTATCATAGTTGTTGTTCAATATATTATAAATGATATCACGGATCAATTAGAAAAGTACCGAAAGAACGAAATGAGTTTATTTGAGGAATCTGAATGAGCTAAGTCAATTACAATATAGTGCGGTGTTATATTCCGCTATTAATTCATTGATTAATCGTCGTTTCGCAGAGGCACAAGCTTGTGACTTCAAATGCGACGGTTGTGGGTTCGAAGCTTATTCGACGGAATAAAATATTTAATATTTTCATTCTTTGTTCTGGCGAGTTGAAGGCAAAGCGCGGCATTGAATTTTGACACTCAACCTCAACTTTGCCTCGTTAACTCGGAGGAAAATGGAGAACGGAGTGTCTGTACTAAGCAGAGAGCTGTCAACTGAGTGACTTATTATCACATTATTAGCATTTATAAATGTTATAGGTAATTATTATTTTATTTAATACCTGAGAGGAGATCCTTTAATCCTGCTATTAGAGGAGTTATTAGAAGGAGATTGACTTTGTAGGCGAGTTGAAGGTGAATTGTTTAAAAGCCGATCCGTTGCACTGTTGTTCGATGGGGAGTGACTTCTCATGCGACCTAGAAAATAATAAGTACTTTAAAAATAAATCATCGTCTTTTGTTATTTTAGGACCTTTTTTATTTTAATTCGAGTCCAGTCGTGGCGGAGGGGCACTAGCGTCTAACTGTAAATAATATAATGAAAATTAATTACCAGTAGAATTTGAAGGTGAATGCGGTCTTACTCTACTTGTAGATGGTGATTGTCTTGAAAGTCCTCCCACAGCAGCTGTGCTTGGAGAATGAAGCATGCCATCTTCTGGGAAACCTGAGTAATATAAATATATAAAAACTTAATAAAGAATTTTAATAATTTATAATATTTTTCATTATTATTCATAACGTATTATTATTTTTTTAATACCATGTTTGTTTTATTATTAAGTTTTTTATAACATAAAAGTAAACTCTTGGGGTATCTACCCCGCCCATATACTCGGGTTTATTTCCATCTCACTTTTGGTTCCTTTCAGTTCAATATTATACATTATTTGAGTTTCGTACATTATTAATGTAATGGCCGCAACTGATCTGATGAATGTATGTAACTGATCACTATTTGTTAATGCATTAAGATTAATTAAATTAAAATATAAATAAAATACTAAAATATACTGTCAACTTACCGCCGTTGTCGCTGCTATCAGCTACACTTGCATTGCCTCTCCAATAGGCAGCATTCATATCAACATGTACAGTGGGAGTGGGGACTTCCCCCCAGTTGTTATTCCACCTTTCACCGTCCCACCCGTTATTATCTACCCTACCATCTATCCTGCCTATATATTCTGTATTATTTCCATCCCACTTTTGGTTACTTTCAGTCCAATTTCGCACATTATTTGAGTTGTCAAGCCATGGTTGCTGCCATTGGTTGTCTTGATTCCAGGTCACGGGGAGGGTTAGTCTGGCTCCAGGCGTACTGCTCCTTCGCCTTCTTTCCATTATTGTTTCTCTGTTTTCTCTATTTTCTCTGTTCTTGTGTTCTGGTACTGCGTAGGTTGCTTCTACTATTGTTTTATATTTGTTTATGATGTGAATAATGGAATATATGAAACAATAAAAATAATCAAATTTTACTATATATTTTCTTTTAAATAGCGTAAACATGAATATGCCAAATGAGCTTATGACAGTAATACTAAATTATTTTATTACTTATGATTGATATTTAAATTAACGTTAAATTAGTAGAATAAAAAATGACTATAAATTTACACAAATACTAAACACTTACACCACACAAAATAAAAACAACTAATCTGCTATTACTAACCGGAATCCATTTCGTTTTGTCGATCTCGTACATTGTTGTCAGTACTGTGTGTGGGCATTGACCGTAGTTGTTCAGCTGTTGGCGTTTTACTTCTTCCCAATTGACTATTGGTTGCTGCAGCTAAACAAAATAAAAAATATATGTAAAAACTAAAGAAATGCATACTGAATCTGGCATACCAGCTTATTCTGCTGTAACAGGGTAAGCAAAGGGAACCTAGTGTTATGCCATTTTGTTAGTTTTAAATTAAAACATGTTCAAGCCATCTGTGCCGTTGCACGCCAACGGTTTTAATCATAATATTGTATAGTATATATAGAAGAAAGTATAATATTAAAGAAGTGAAAAGCTTCATGCCATATCACGCACGCTTGTGCCTCTGCTCCACGACTGACTTCAATGAATGAATATTGTAGAAGTATTCACTACTTCGGCAAAATTAAAGTCAGTCGTGACGCAGGGCACGAGCGTGTGACTGTAAACGATTGCTGGTTCAATTACCATTTGGGGAAACTCAATATACAATATTTTTATTTATTCGCCCTAGTGTCGAGGCAAAGCGCGAGTTCCGCCACTGAGATTCGGTGGAAGGTGGGGAGTGGAATGTTTTAACACTAGGCTTCCTCTGCTTACCCAGCCGCATAAAGGATACAACGTGAAGTAAGAAAAAATAAGGAAATTTTAATAAATTTTTACAAAATCGAAGTTTATTTATATCACACGTTATTTAATATAATGAAAGCTTAATAAAACTTACTAGTAGTCGGTTGTACGCGGGTAGCAGACCTGCTCCTCGGTGCTCTCGCTATAGTATTTCTCCGCCACACCCGTAGCGTTGTTTCAGACATGGCTGGACAGTCTTTTAATACCTGTCATTAAATTGCAATGATTATTATGTATTTATTTAATCTATATTCATATTATAAAGCTGAATAGTTGGGTTGAACGCGCTAATCTCAAGAAAAATAATACAAAAAATATTTTCATATTGAGTCTGTATATCAAAGAGTATACATATAATAGTCTGTAGGCTATACGACCTGTAAGTTACATAGCAATTATCCTTTTACCACAACCCTTACAACGTATCATACAACTCTGGATCCATATACAGGGCAGTATTCATAAACCGCTCTCAACTCTGAAATCGATCTTGAAAGATTTTAAGATTCCATATTAATAATCTATTATATAAATGAAAACAACAGATCGCTTTCAAGATCGATTTCAAAATTTAAGAACAATTTATAAACAAGGGCCTAAGTTATTTTATAACTATTTACTAGAACTTTTTTGTAACTTTTAATGTAACTTACTTGAACAACATGTTGATGTGGCGCGTGTCTCACATCCGTGTCTCCTATTTGTAATAGAAGATCTCCTTCACATAAGCCAGCACATCTACTACGATCTAATACCTTAAATGAGATAATAGAATCTAATAATTGATGTTATATTTTTTATTTAAAACAAAAATCATGTTTATATTTTATATATTTAAAGCACATAAATATTTATTTATTACAACAAGGTCCAAAAAAGTAATTATTATACAATAAATATTATATAAGGAATAAAGTAAAATGGTTATTGGAAAAATATTCAAGAAAAAACCAAATTCAATAAAATACTGCTCTTTATGTTGAAAACTTATAATATATAAAACTATATATTATTCTATTTATATCACAAAACAACAATATAGTATTAGTTAAAATAATAATAATAATAATAATAAAAGTCTTTATTGCACACTTGAAAAGATACAAAAGAGAGATATTCTTAAAATAAAATGCACAAAGGCGGCCTTATCACTACAAGTGATCTCTTCCAGGCAACCAGATTCCGGAAGGATATAATTAAAAGTGCGGGCATAAAGCGGTGCAAAGCGACGCGAGAAATAACTAAATAAATAAATATATACGTTTACACATAAATACATATATAATACATAAATAAATAATTATACGTATATACATAAATACATATATACAAATATAAATAAATATATAACACATAATTAAATAATTATACATATATACATACAAGTCCTTATACATAGACTGATTATATAAGTAAAATAAATAGAAAATAAATAAATAAAGGATAAATATATTAGCACATATTAA
>JAATLQ010031779.1:0-12115 GCA_013421005.1 Heliconius erato x Heliconius himera
CGTAATTATGAATGTGGTTAACACCTATTTGTAATTACATTGGGCTGGAGCAGTGAAGGCGAGTGTTTGTTACAGTAAAGGGTACCCTGAAGCCTACACCTGTGGTCGCAAGTCCCAGGCACTGCTCCGAGCTTCTGAGTGTTTGTACATGTGTCATGTGTTCACATATGATTAGAACCAAAGGCCAGGACATGGCCGAGGCTCTACTCGTTTATTATTTACGCCCACCGTCAACACTACCTACTCCGCTTTGCGAGATAATGCGTGATGCTAAATGCGTGCGACTTCGTTTTCATACGGCGTAATTTATCGCATTTTGCGTTACAGAATAATTAAACATGTTTTCCCCCGAATAAAAAATGAAGCTACAATCATCGCGATTATAATCAGACGTCTCACTGCGTCACAATAGTCTACCATAAATTGTTTATCTACTTACATACTATTAGTATAAAAGAATATTCTTTTTCTTGTACTTAGCTCATTTATTTGAATTAAAATAATAATGACATGATTTTCCTTCTCAATTTCACATAGAAAAGGCTTTTCAACGAATTTCACTTCGAAAACCAAATGTAGATTGACAAACGGTTGCTTCAGCATTGTGTTTTTTGCCTTATCATTTTTTTGAGGACAAGTCGATTATATTTTTTGAGGTCAAGAGGTATTGTTTAAGGGGTACGATTTTGTCTAACAAGTAAGAGGGGAATGTGTCTTAGCTCTAGGTCCAACTCTACCTTTATATATGCGAGATAGGCCTACCAAATATTTTTTTTATTAAGTAATCTACACTCAAATGCCATTTTTTTATATATGTATCTTTTTATTCATGGAAGATATGACAGAGACTCATACTGTATAACACCGTCCTCCACTAAAACAGAGAGTTTTAGTTACATTCTGTCAACGAAAACTAAAATATATTTTTAACTTTTCCAACTCCGAATCGAATCCATAAATATCATATATATAGAGCATATATATAGAGTTCATGAGAAATTTTCCACAGGGTATAATAATTACTAAGAATCCAAAAACTACTCAACCGATTATCATTAAACTTTGTACACATATTTTTAGAACTATAAGACAGTAGATAGAAAACTATTTATTAAAAAAAAATATTTATAAAAACGAAACCGCGTTTGAGTCTCTAGTATATAATATTTTATTCCATGCAATTTTCTAAATATTTACACAAAAAATTAAAATATAATTAAAATCAATAACAATATGTCCAACAATAAATGGTGTAAAAACAATTGTTTAGTCTTAAAGAAGTAGAAATAAAATAAGTTATTTCTGAGTACAAAGGCGCGTCTGTCTCATTAAGATTAACGAAGATTTATTCGGTCGTATGTCTTATTTCAACCACGAGCTAACTATATATTCTTTGTAATATGTTAATAGATACGTAAAACATATATGCTATGTCAAGGCTATCGTGCTGGCGCAGGGCTACGAGCGTGCGACCGTAAACGTGACGGTTGTGAGTTCGATTCCCACTCGGGAGATCGTAATATTATTATTAATATTTTAATTACCTCACTCTGGTAACACTCGGGAAACTGCGCAAAGCTAAAAAAGACCGCAGTATATCAGACTTATATTTCCATTTCTTCGCTATGGTGTCGAGGTTAAGCGCGGCGTTGAGTTCTGCCACTCAACACGCAATGCCTCCAGAATTCGGCAGAAAGTGAGGAACGGAGTGTCTTAACACTAGGTTCCCTCTGCCTACCCTGCTGTGTGCGGGATACAGCGTGAAGCTAATTTTTTTTTATATCAGCGTCGGTCTATAAACATGATGGCTTTATGTTAGATCCATACTCGAGGCGATGAGTTATTTTTATGTTCTGGCAAAGCGAAATGAGTAGAGAGTGAAGTACTATTATTATATATAAATATAATCCATGCCTATATTATAAATTCGAAAGTAACTCTGTCTGTCTGTCTGTCTGTCTGTTACGCAATCAGGGCCAAACCGCTAATTCAATTTTGATAAAATACTCATAAAGAGATACTTGAGGGTCTTTGGATGAACATAGGTTACTTTTTTTTCTTATATTTGTAATCGATATATACTAATATTTTAAAATATTTTTTAGATTGACAGGCAATTTATTCCGCCATGTTAATAACAACCGACCGTTGCTAAGCAACGGTTTACAAAGTTTGTTTGTTGTAAGAAAACGTCACCCAAAATGAGCTTAACGCATACATGGCGTGCGCTGACTCAACCTTATGAGATACATAAAAACAATGTTTTACAAAAATATTGTTGTTTAATGTTTAAAAAAGTCCGCGATACATATACCATGTTTATATCTGAAGGTTGAGCAAAAGTAACCATTTTAATTAATTTACTTTATATTTATCGGGTTTTTGTTGTACTTATGTATTTTCTATAATTTGATATTGATCCTTATGAAAATGAATATAATAGTCACTTTTAGCATTTCATCTAGACTGAAATTATAGTTAACTGTATAACTGTGATAGTTTTGTAAATTTTCATACATTTTCGAACTACTGTTATTTTTTATGTAATTATTTGCTGTTTATAATTAATTTATACTTTTCTTTGATCCTTCGCTTATTCGAGTAGTAGATTAGTTAGATTTTCATAAATTTCTTGGTGTGGTGTAAGTTGCCTGCGCGGCGTCGGCATAGTATTATTTAAGTATTTATTATTTAAGGACAGAATTGTTGGTTATTTCATCTCAGTTGGTTATCTATACCGTTGTTATACACTTAATAAATTAGAGTTTCAGTTTTTTGGGATTTTATTTGATATTGCTCGCAAAATTTATCATATTTAATGTAGAAAGGACTTTAGTTATTTCATATAGTAACTATGTACGCGCGCAAGAAAAACGCGTAAAAAGATTTTTCCCGGGTAAATCAGTAAAATCGATCACTGAAAGTCCAATAAAAATCAGTTCAGTTATTCTGGACATTAGCTCGGAGAAATAGAAAGACAGACAGAGACAAAAAATATAATATTTTTTTATTGTATTTGAGTATTATGTAAATAGCCACATGCACTTGCTAAAACATAGCACAACACACTTAATTTTAATTCTTTTAAATATTTATTTCACTTTGATGATATTATATGTAGCTGGTTTTGTTTAGTTTTTTTATTAATATGATTACGTTTACTTATAATTTTTTCATTTAAATTTCATTTCATAAATATATCTAATAAGCATTCGTATAGTTCAAGCAGACGAAGCCGCGTCCGGGTCCGCTAGTAATATTATAAAAAACATACACGAAAAGCGAATTTAAAATAGAACTTCATAAATTTCTTGTTAATTGCAAACTTTAAATTTATATTTTTTTACTTTAATAAAAATGACAAAAAAGTTAGAGAACTTTGTTATCTGAATAATAATTAAGGAGTCCAGTTGAAGCTTTTTTAAAGTTATTTTTTTTTTCTTTTAGTATACAAGAAGTTTGGTACTAGTTAATTACTGAAACTCCCACGGTATTCGAGGAAACTACAATTCGGCACGACGACTTGTGTAATTTCTAAACGATAACAACTGTTGTTGTCAAAATATAGGAAGAAACATTTTTACTTATATTATAATTTAGCAAGGAGTTTCATCAATTCAAGCATTGAATAAATAACAATATCAAGGATCAGTTAATTAAAGGAATTGATCACATATTCATAATATTATTAATTATTGGTTTTCTCCTCTTTCTCAGCTCCACGCTGTATTCCGTACACAGCAGTAGAGGCAGAGGGAGCAGAAGACAATATTAAATATTTAATTTCCTCTAGACGGAATCAAACCCACAACCTGTCGCGTTTACATTCACATGCTTGTGTCTCTGCGCCACGATTGGACTCAACTTTCTTACCGGTTTTGGACTGGCTCTTCTTTGTTAAGCAGTTTAGAGAAAATTGAGATAATTAATTCCACCGAGCGGGAATCGAATCCATAAACGTCGTGTTCAAAGTCACCACGGCCTCTATGTAATATATCCATCTATACGATTTACATCAAGAAACTAATTATCATTCACGTCGTAACTCGTAGCTTTCAGATCTCGTGAATATTCAAACAGATAAATGGTTCGTGCAACTATGATGTTATGTGCTTTATAGATTTTTGTTTTGGAAATAAATTACATATAATATAATGCTATCCACATTATATGTTATTTATTTATTTTATTTAACACTTTATTACACCAACAAGAACAATTACAAAAGAACAAAAACAATCACACAGAAAAACATTGGTGTAAGGGCGGCCTTATCACCGTAGGTGATCTCTTCCAGGCAACCCCTACAGTAAAAAGATCATAGAACACAGGATTTTAGGTTGGTGTACAAATGAACTAATTATCTATAATAGACTTACTTAAAAGTTACATGCTATATGTTACATAATAATTTACTTATATAGGTATATAATAAATACATAAGAAAAAAAAATAATAAATAATTAAAATATAAACTTACATAAACGATAATTACATACATACAAGTAAATATTATAGAGAAAGGAAATAGTTTTTGACGCGAGGCTTAAATATGCTAACAGACTTAGCCGCTCGTATATCACGCGGAAGCGCATTCCAAAGTACAGCAGCTTTACCGGTAAAGGAGTCTCCGTGTGTTTGAGTGCGGCTAATTGGTAATTTTAATCTATTATCGCTGAGTGATCTGAGATTGAGAGAATAGTTAGAGCCGAGGAAACTAAACCTAGTTTTGAGGTACTCTGGGGTGTAGGGATGGACCAGGATGGATGTTATGTTATATTATTTAAATAACATAATAACATACGAAATTTATTCAGTACAGAGGCCAATTGTTGTAATTGTAAACGCGACAGGTTGTGGGTTCGATTCCCAATTGAGAATGAAATATTTTTTTTTTCTTCGCTACATTGTCGAGGCAAAGTGCGGCGTCTGTCATTCGGATGAGTTCTGTCATTTAACACGCAATGTCTCCAGATATTGACGGAAAATGAGAAGCGGAGTGTCTTAACACTGGGCTCCCTCTGACTACCCTGCTACATGCAGGATACAGCGTGAAGTGACTAAGGTAAAATATATATATATATAAAACTGGTTTTATTTCCCTGCTCCCGTAACACAAAGCGTAGCGTAGGTGGACAGCGCAGAACGGAGAGTCTTGACACTAGATCCTCTTTGCCGAAAGTTTTAATCACAACGAGTGGTATATGGAAGTAGCATAGCATTAAAAAAAATAGCATAGTCCACGCAAATGAAGTTAACTATTAAATAAAATAAATATATTTGTTTAGCTTCACGCTTTATCCCACAAACAGAGTGAACCTGGTAAGCTTCACGCTGTATCCCGCACACAGCAGGGTAGGTAGAGGAAACCTAGTGTTAAGACACTCCGTTCCCCACTTTCTGCCGAATGCTGGAGGCATTGCGTGTTGAGTGGCAGAACTCAACGCCGCGCTTAACCTCGGCACCAGAGCGAAGAAATGGAAATATAAATTTAAGTAAATATTTCATCTCCTCGAGTGGGGATCGAACCCACAACCAGTCGGTTTTACAGTCACACCTCATGCCACTGCACCACGACTGGCCTCAAAAAAAATCGAAATTATATTTTTGCTAATATGCCATTACAATTTTGTTGCACATACTGGTTACTTCTCTTTCTATATTTTTACATTTACAGTGAACGTATCAAACAAGTTACAAGTAAAAATAGAAATAAACTTTTAAAAAATGCTTAAGCACTTGCTTTCTACTGTAAAAGCTCTTGACCTTTTTTAATGTCCCTCGAGTAAGAACCTAACGTCATGAAAGGTTGTGTCTGAAATTGATGTGGATGTTATTTATGAAATATATGTAAAATTTGTATTTATTATTACAAGGAGGAATATACCTATGTACAAATGATAATATGTACCTATACACATATGTTTTTCTAATTTTAATAATCAAAATAGCTGTTTTTTTATCAAACGCACATAAGACTGTCGTGGACATCATGTCTGACTGTTAACGTTGTGGTTTCGACTCCCACTCAGAGAAATGAGTTATTTTCATTTCCTCTCTATGGCGCCACAACAACGCTCGGTATTGTGTTACGCCATTCAACACGCAGCGTCTCGAAAATGCGCGAAAAATTGATAATGGTAGATAAAGAGAAATCAGTGTTACGACACTCCGTCGTCTAATTCACGGTCATTTTAAAACAATCACAATGAATCGAAAAATTATATAATAAAATGAAAATCCCGTAAGTAGGAATCGATGTCGCGACCACCTCTATATCCAGATATCTGTAGCTATCTCCACACAAATATATATAAATTTTATGTCTTTTAATATTATATGTATGTAGAGTTAGAATGAAGCGCTGCAATGAATGTATCGTCCCTCGACGCTCGTCACTTCCACGCGCAGAGCGTGTTGTGAGTCACGTACTCGTACTGTTCTGCAAGTCTCATGCACGTTTTCCTTGGTTATATATTTCCACCCTTAAACGATAAAAATATAAATCAGGTGAATATCTGTGATTTTAAAATAAAAGAGTTTGTTAAAGTTATAATATCATTAAAATATGCGTAAATATTATATACTAAAAACATATACTACATATTAGTTTTCCAGTTTCATGCGGTATCCCACATGTAGCAGGGTAGGCAAAGAGATCTTAGTGTTAAGATTCCGCTGAATTTTGGAGGCATTGCGTGTTGAGTGACAGAACCCAATACCGCGTTTCGCCTCGACACCAGAGCGAAGAAATGAAAATATTAAATATTTCATTTCCTCGAATGGGAGTCGAACCCACAATCTGTGTATTAATTTTTTATCTTCTTTAAACAGTACAAAACAAAGTATCGTTGCGTGTTTAAATGTTCCAAACTACGATCCGTATAATATCTTAATCTTTTTATTTAACAGCATTAAAATAATGCGGTTTTCACTAATAAATATATTGATTCAAGGAGATTTTTATGTATAAAATATGCATATTATATAATACTACCTAAACTTGGTAATATAAAAAATATAATATTGTAGTATATTTTTGTGTACTAAGAACTAATAAAGGGAAGCCGCAAGCAAAAAAATCTTATCTTATATTATGTTTAACCTGTAGGTATTTATATAGGTATGTATTTATACTTAAGTAGACTACCTTCTTTTATTTATTTTTATTTATCTATTACAATTTTCATTTTCACAATCTGATGTACTACGTACAAAATTAGCTAAGGCATTGTATTTTGCTTAATAAAATCCAATTCTCATATTTCAAAATGGGGAAGACCCTAGTTACTTCCAATTATAATTATAGCTAATTCATAAATACGTAAGTTCACTGAACCACCCACTCACCACTTAATCATTTCCTTAACTGAATGAATTATCTTTGTTAATTACCTTTCCAGGAAACCGACAGAGTTGCGAGAAAATCATTTTATTACCTGTACATGTAAAAATTTTTTTTTATAGGTTTACGCTTTTTCCCACAAATAGGACGATGGCAGAGACAACTTGGGTGCCTAGTGTAAGACACTCCGTTTCCATTAAAACATTTCATTCCCCTACTTTCTATATATATATAGAAATGTATATGTGTATTTAATATGTACACAAAAGTAATTTTATATTGACATTAATCAATTAAAATATATTTAATATATATTTGGCGCAGTCAGCATAAAATATTATAATTAATATCTAAAATCTAATCTAAATAAACAACTCCACATGTTCTCCTTCCTGCTCCGTCACTCGGAAGTTAGGTTTTCTAAAGCTTTGCGCGTTGGTCACTCGGGAAGAAAATGATTAAAATTAAGAATAATCCTGAAATCACATCTGTCTAACTGTCTACGGTTAACTTTATGGCGGCCACGACTCGTCGACCGTACTAAACGTATATTGTACCCTCACAACTCTGAGGAGCCACGTGAATGCAATCTATCAAAACAAAGCATGAGTCACGACCGCAAATTTGTTATGGGATATATTTTTATTATATTTTACAAAATACGTACGTCTGTGAAAACTAGTTATATAGGACTGATGTTAGTTTAGACATTGATTGAAAAGGTACCCGGTATACATTATTCTAGGATAAATATTGCTATAATTTTTATAATATATCTGTACATAGTATAAAACAACATCGATTTTCAGCTTTTGAAATACGGGACTGATATGAGTATAGATTTCATATTAGTAAAATATATAAACCTGTAAGTACTGACGTGCGGTCTGAGAGGCCTCGGCAGGTACTGGATTTCTTAGTTTATCCCTTTCCCCGTAAAATAGAGATCCACGATTGTAAGTAGCTGCATGGTCAGTCCCTACATTGACATCAGAACAGGCAGTGTTCCTTACAGACATCGTTACGCGCGTATTTCGTGTTTTGAAATTCCTGCGCAGCCTCTAAGACATCGCGTCAGTACTTACGTTACTTTTACGTTTTATTTGTCTTATTTTTATTGTAAACTGTTATTTTAACATATATTATAAACTATGGATACACTAGGAATTACCGGTAGTAAACAATACAGTTGTGACAAATTTACAGTCATTAAAGATATCTCGGATAATTATTAATACATTGAATCCAAAAGCGAGTTGTTTGAGACCTGTCTTGTGTCTACAGATTCCAGCGGATCAAAGTTGGACAACGTTGGTAAATATGGAAAAACAAACTGATAGAGGTTATTTAAAAAAACAGCTCGCAGTTCGTATACAAAGCGAAGGTTTTTATATTCTAAGGTTGTCCTGTGAACTTAAAATGAGTTTGCCAGGAGTACTTGGTTCTGATAAACCAGAAACAGGTGAAAATAAAGCTGAAGAAGTCAAGTCAATCAGACTGTTCATGCAAAAACTGACTGTTGTTTACAGTACGCGAAAAAAGTTTTAAGATATTAAGGTGGGGCACAAACGTGTAACTAGAAATGCCACACGTTTCAATTCACTCAACACGATATATTTCCAGAATTCGGCGAAAGCAGAGTGTCGTAATACTAGGTTCCCAAGTTCCCTCTGCCTGAGGCCCTGAGATATACAGTATACAATGTGAAGCTGAAAAGAAATATAACTCAAGAGTTTACCATGTTAACCATTATTTATGTTAAAACCAGCTTCTTTTCTGACGTGATTTCTAAGCGTCATGTTGGCGACGACAACGAGGCGTTCGTGCCGTAGTTGATCTATATAAAAACAATGTATAAAGGCCAATGAAATATACAAAGTTTATTTATATAATTTATCCATACGGCATAGTATACACATAATAAACAAAGGATCATATTTTCCACATTTAGTATTGAACTTGTAAAAAAATAATAAGAGTCAAGTACATTAAAAAGATCAATGGAAAAAAATACAATTTTGTTTTTAGTATTTTTATTGTATTTTAAGTATACCATTATTATATATTTTACAAATTTCTGGAAAATATCAATGACAAGAACTTTACTGAGCAAAGTCTTCCTTTCAGAAAGGAATCCTTGTATAAAAGAGAACTCTTATACCGTTTTGAGGACAGAACAAAAGATCTTTCAGATGTCAATGGGTCCCTTAATTTAGGTTATTGTGGCATTAAAATTACAATTCTCAGGTGTTACCAAAAGTCTTTAAGTTAGGCTTTATGTTCATAATTCTAATTATTATAATGTCCTTAAGGAAAAATAGGATAGACGTGGCGCAGGGTTACAAGCGTGTGACTGTAAATGACACATGTCGTGAGTTCGATTTTCACTCAGGCAAATTAAATATTTTATTTCTTCTCTGGTGTCGAGGCAAAGAACGGCGTTGAGTTCCGCCACGATGACTCCAGAGGAAAATGAGGGGCGGAGTGTTTTAACACTAGGCTCCCGCTGTCTGCCCTGCTACATGCTCCTGTACGTACAGCTAAATCTAAAAAAAAAGATTTTTTATTATTTGTTTTTTGTTTTACTTCGTGCGGTACCTAACACTGTAGCCGGAGAGAACGGGGCCAAACATTACAGTCTCCACTCTCTGCATACTTCTATCACCTGGTCCTTTGTCATCAATCTTTTCATATTTTGGTCCTCATTCTTTTTACATTGTCATGCATTTGTTATTATACTATTATCAGTTTACTGTGCTTTTTTTTGTTCAGTTTTTGTTGATATAACTAATATCTATATATAACTAATAACTATATCTATATATTTATATTCTTCATGAGTTTCTCTAATATAAGAATTATTTAACTGAGCTAAAAATTTACTATTAGTAGCTATTTAGTAATATGCTATGTATGCACATCAAAACTACTTAACATAGTAGTAGTAAAAGCAATCTTATGATACTTTATTCGAACATGTTCGACTCTTTTTTCTAATAGGTAGGTTTTTTTAAAATATTTATTACGATATTTTTAAGATATTTCTTCAAAATATAATAAGACTTGATATTTGTAACTAATTATTATTACAATTTTAACCTACATAAGTAATAGTCAAGCCTGAAAGTGGTGCAGGGGCGCAAGCATGCAACTGTAAGCGTGATTAGTTCTAGATTCAATTCCTAGTTCAGTGAAATTAAATATTAAATATATTCATTTTCTAGCTCTGCTAACGAGGGAAAGCGTTAAGTTTCACTACTCAACACGCAATGCCTCCAACATTCGGCCGAGAATGGGCAACGGAAGTGTATTAATGGAAACGGAGTGCCTTAACACTAGGTACCCAGGTTCTCTCTGCCTTCCCTGCTATGTGGGAAATACAGCGTGACTCTAAACAAATCGTAATAGTAAGAACAAAGCGCAACAGCGGGTCATCACTAAGCGTCTCTACTAAGCGTCTCAAAATCCGGCGAAAAGCAAAGCCAATCGACACTAGCTTCTTATTGTTAAATTCTAAAGTCTTGTAAATATCTAAAGTAATACAACATTAATATATCATAGGTGTTACAAAAATTTATGAATTTGATCTCCTTTAAATAAGTTTTCAGTCTAACATGACTAAGATGAGCCCTCTAGACACAGATTTATTGATATCTCGGCAAGCTTTACCGTACAAGTGATTCATGGCAGCTGAGCGAAGCTCAAGCCTTTAGTATATTAATTTCCTTTCAAGTTAGTTTAAAAATAGAAATAAATAATAAAAACTTAAATATCTTAACATTTTTACTTTATGGCTTTCTCTATCTATTTTACACAGAAAACAGAAAATGATTTTTTTTTAATTTATTTTTACTAGTTATTGTTGATTATGATCAATCGTAGTGCAGGAGTACAAGCGTGAGATTGTAAATGCGATAGGTTGTAAATTCGAATTCCACTCAAGGAAATTAAATATTCAATATTTTCATTTCCTCTCTATATTATCAAGGCAAAGAGCGGAATTGAGTTCCGTCATGCAACACGCAACGCCTCCAAAACTATGACGAATATACGTATAGGTGAAAAATGACAACTGAAGACTATAAATAAATGCTTAGAAAATTAAATATTTATTTTCGACAAAGACTAAGAATGAAAATATAAATGTAAATAAATATTTCATCTCCTCGAGTGGGGATCGAACCCAAAACCTCATTTAAAAAAATATATGTTAATTAAAATATCTAATCTTGTTAAATTATTAACATTAAATTGAAACCACGTCAGAATTAGAAACTCAGTTTACTTTGACATTCGTAAAACGGTCCCTGTCTATCGAAAAGTTTGCGTCCGAAACTGTCATTTACAGTTGAAATCTAGTCAATTTCAGGACGAACGATTTCATGAAAAAAATATACGAAAAAGCTTTGAAACTCACAAATACTACCAATTGTTTTTATTTACTTTGCACCACAATAATATTTTTTTTTAGATTCACATTGTATCCCGCAAATAGTAGAATAGGCAGAAGGAACCTAATGTCAAAAGAATACGTTCAAATGAAGACACTTCCATTCTCCACTTTCCTTACATTTTTTGGGTCATTGTGCGTTAAGTGGCGAAATCCAACGCCGCACTTTTTTTCGTTACCAGAGCAAGGAAAATTAAAATATTATTTGGAATCGAACCCGATTACAGTGGCGTCAGTCTGCGCCACGACGACCTCAACAATATCATTTAAAGATATTTAAGAAAATATATTTATTTATATTTCGGATTGGTAGGTCATTG
>JAATLQ010031780.1:0-12118 GCA_013421005.1 Heliconius erato x Heliconius himera
TGAGTATAACTGGCTGTATAAGAGTGAATTATGGGAATTGTAGATATGTCACTAAGCCAACATTCCGTTAAAATTATAACGTCAAAAGAATTGTTAAAACGGTGTAAGGTAGTGAGGAACATGTCGAAATTCTTATTCAGACTTCTTATGTTAAGGTTAAGAAAACTAAGATTATAATCCTGTGTCACAAAAGTACTACAGTGCTCAGGGTCTTCTATTATGTGGCAGTTTATGCATAACGTATCTAACTCATGATTGTTTAGTAAACTATCGCCCGTTAAAATAGTCGGTTATGTAGACAATATTTTTAGTAACAAGAAAGATTTCAGAATTATATAGGAATGCATGACCGCAACACAAAAATTTGTAAATTATATAATATGAGCACGTTTTCAATAAGGAGCCAATGAATAAAGACTTGATTAACAAAAAATATTTACCTTAAACCTACAATATAAACTATAAAATGCAACTACGACACATAATTTAAAAAATACAATACCTAAAATTATAATAATTAAAATTATACTTATAAACAATTTTAACAGTAAGCAGATCACAAACAATGAAGTTACTACAACATACACTTTTCTGACATAACTAATACAGTTGATCATAGCTAAGTTTACTGGTTTAGCTGGGTGATATAGGAAAAATTTTAGTAAAATCATCATGATTACGGACGGGGCGAGCAGGCTTGCCATCATATTGTCGGATAAATATTGTGCCTTGAGAACACCAACAGTGAAGAAATCCTCTCTCTTTAGTTTTCTTACGCGCTTCGCAAAAAGCTCACGATTTGTTTTGGTCAATCGTTCGTTATAAAAAATCTTTTGTGATTCTCCAGGTATATCAAGGTCGGCACTCATTATATTTCGTCTTGTTTTTGCAGCTTTGATTATTTCATCACGTTTGGATTTACGTAAGAGTCTCACTACCACTGGCCTATAAAATCTTCTGCCATTTACGGTAATTGCAGGCTTACCTCGGGGACCCACTCGCGTTACCCAGTCAATGTCATGGTCGTCGAGCTCTACTCCTACCTTTCGAATTGCTAACATAGCTGTATGAAAAAGATTTTCGTTGTTCGATTCAGGTATGCCGGATAGTTCGAGCTCATTACGCAGGTTGTTTTGACTTTGAATGTTTAATTCTTGTTCTAGGTCTTTTATGGTACTTTTTAGTATATCCGTTTGCTGATCACGATCTTCTAAAAATTTTATACGACTTTCATTGTTTGCAATAGCCGACCCAAGCTCATCCAGTCGTTTTTCGCAGCTGCGGAGAGATGTAACCGCATCTTCAAGATGCGACTTTAAAGAGTATATTTCTTGAGTTAGAAGTCGCACTTCACATATTAATTCCTTTACCTCTGTGCTACTAGGAGACAATGTGCATACGACATCGGTTTTCTTCCGAAGGGTGATGTTATCGTCCGCTGATCTAATAGGCGTTGAACTATTATCTCCTCCTCTCCTCTGCGAGGCACAACAGTCAGGACATTTCCATTTACTTGGTACCTACATAGGTACCTACTTTAAAAAATTAATAACGACTAAATAAATTAAATGTTAAATAAATATAATTAGTATATATAAAGCTTTTCATTTAAAGTAAAATATAAAGGTAGTTGCGGAGGAGCACGAGCGTGTTACTGTATACGGGACGGTTGTAGGCTCGGTTCCCGCTCGGGGGAATGAATTGTTATTTATTTTTATTTTCATTTCTTGACTCTGGTACCAAGACAAAGCGCCGCGTTAAATTCCGCAATTCAAAACGTAATACCTCAAAAAATCTGCGGAAAATGGGGAACGGAGTGTGACAGGTTATCTCTGCCTACCTTGCTATATGCGGAATACAGCTTAAAGCTGAGAGAAGAAAAAAAGATAGAGAAAGTGATTTATTTTATTAAGATGAGATACTACACACATCACACACACTTCTTTTTTGTTTTAACACGCTAATCTCAGTAATAACTGCGTTTAAAATTAAGAGCAGATTAACCATTACCAAAAATATCATATCAAACGAATACTGCAAAGTTGGCAATTCCATGACATATCTGAAAATTAAAATTTATATGTAATAAAAATTTGAATTGCTTTAGGAAACAGAAAAGAGATTTGAATTTACTCAACACAACTCAAAGTAGATAAGAAGCTTACTCAAGTATTAAATAGAAGAAAATAAAAACGAGGACAATACATGTTTTTGCTAAAAACCTATAAAATTAAATTATAGTAATAATAGAAAAAAAAAAGACTTCTAATTATCTAATTATAACCAATACTATGACTTTCATTTGTATCTTTATTTCTTTACATTGATCCATTCTTTAATGCGAATGAGCAAGTCTTCGAATAACTAAGTATTCCTTTGAAACACTGGTATTGATTTGCGCCGGTTTAATGTAACTTAAATGTTAATTGACATCTCTGATGTCGCACTTAATATTTTTAATTAATAAAATTAACAAGACAAGACAATTTGATGATGGTAGTTAAGTAAAAACTTCGAGGACCTCCTTTGGGTCGTTGCCAAATCACCTCGTAACAAGCAATTGTAATCATTTGGAAAATTTATTGTCACGAAAAATTTAAATTTAAATTGCGCTTAAACGGTTTAAAAACGGTACTTATTCAGATACTGACATGAACAAATATTTATACGAAAATGTAAAAAATAATAATTACTTTACAATATTAAATACGTTACATACAACACATATTTCCATACAACAAGAGTCAGATTGAGCCTAGAGTCAAAACACTCCGTTCTTCACTTTCTGATTGAATTAGAGAATGCGTTTTGATTCACAGAATAAAATGAAAACACGTGAACCAAATAAGAGGTTACGATGGATCAAGGATTTTATTTTAGATTCACACCATCATAGTAGATACGCAGACGGAATTTGGAAATCTGAGAATCACTCCGTTCCCATTAATTAATTTAGTATATTATATTATTTATTATTATTTAATATTTTAATTTTCTAATTTTCATCGAAAAATTATCGGCCATATCTGGATAAATGGTGACGTATCCATTTACAACCAAAATTGACGAATTTAATTTAATCCAAGAGCGTCTAATCCATCCTGATAACAAATCTTGCTAATGATATCTCAAACACGCATTGTTTGATTTTAATTTAAAGATAGGAAGCTTTAAATGAAAGACTCTATAAATCCTATGAGATCAATTTTCTTATAAATTTACATGTCTAACAAAGAACCGCAAGTCCATAACGAAAGACAAAGAACAAATTATATCTGTTCTAATCTGGCAGAGGCAGAGGGACCTTTGCGTTAAGACATCCCGTTCTCCACTTTCTACCGAATTTTGGAGGCATTGCGTGTTGAGTGGCAGAACTCAACGCCGCGCTTTGCCTCGACACCAGAGCAAAGAAATGAAAATATAAATTTAAGTAAATATTTCATCTCCTCGAGTGGGGATCGAACCCTTAACCAGTCGGCTTCACAGTCACACTTTGTGCCACCGCGCCACGACTGGCCTCTCTCTGTTCTGATAAAAAAATATATATAAATAATATATTTACAAATTTTGATAAATAATGTACGTCCGTATACCCTACCGAGGCGTTAATATCATCAAATGATACTTACAAATTCTTCAAGATCTGCCAAACGAGATATCTCATCTGAGATTAAGAATCGATAGTTGCTCAAACACGCCAACAAGATTCAGCTGACTTAACGCTATAAGGTATAATGAAGCGTAATTCGCACTCCATTTAATTCACTTAGAGGTAACTTAGAAGTAGGTTTGGGAGGTATGCCGTCTATTGTGCGAGGGCTAAGCAAATATCCGAGAATAGAAGTTATATAAGCGAAATATAAATATAATAGGATATATCATGATATTTTCCTTTAAAGAACATTGCTATGTATCAACATCCATATATGAAACTATAATTTAGTTAAATTGAGTTATTTTTTTTAGTTTCACGGTGTATCTAGAGGGAACCTGGGAACCTACGGTTAAGCTATTTCGTTCTCATTAAGACGAAGTGCCTTTGAAGTTATTAATACATATGTATTTAGCAAGCATGGTACATTATCTTTACTTGTCTAATATTATTATAAAGCTGAAGAGTCAGTTGGGGTAAACACGATTTACTCAGGAACTACTAATTCAAGGTGAATAAAAATGTTTTTGAGTTGGATAGTCCATTTTTAGAGAAAGTATGAAAAATAATAGTAAATTGTAAGCTAAATACAGTATGAAATAAATTGTTAATAAAATATTTTTATAGTAACTTCTTAATCAAATCTAATGATAAGTAAGACTAAATTCGTATTTATTTGACATTTAGAAAGAAAAAAAGCAATTTCCCATTTCAAATCACAAATGTCTTTTATAAGAACAATATCGCAGCCGCCGAACTGGAGCAAAATAATTGACAAGGCACAAAAGTCTTTTATCGACTTACTGAACTCGTTAGGGAGTATTTAATGGAAACGGTCCGTTCCCGAAAAAATATATTTTTGTATTTAGATAATAAAATGAAAATATTATTAAGACTTAGCTGACTGTAAGCTCGACGTGTATTCGATTTCCACTCGATGGAATTAATTATTATCATATACTCGCTCTGTTAACAAGACAAAGCGCGGCGTTGTGTTTCGCCACTCAACACGCAGTTTAAAAAATTGATCGGAGAGTAGAAATGTCTTTATATTCTTGTGAGTGTCTTTATATTCTAGCTATCTTTTTTTAAGTTAAAATTAAGAAAATATTATTTATACCTGAAAAATATAAAAATAAAAGCTAATATAAATACATACTGAACGGGAAACAAAGGAAATATACGACACGTCATATCCGCATTTGAGATTGCGTTAAATTATAAATGTCACGCGAGAAATGACTCTGTGTTGTGTTCTTTTTATAAAAAAAAAATATAAGCATCATAAAGGTGAATGTTTTAATAATAAATTGTCTGTGAAATATGCTTACAAAAGATTTTATTTTTATAGCTAAGCAATGATATATTTATTAAATATTTTGCTCGCTCTGGTAACGGAGCAAAAGCACAGCGTTGAGTTCCGCCATTCGGTCTATTAATAATAATTCGGCTTTAAATCGGGAATAGAAGTGTCTTGATAGGACGGACTGTCTAAACACTAGGTTCTCAGGTTTAACCCGCCTTCCCTACTATTTACGGGATACACCGCGATACCAAAAAAAAAGAGACAATTAAAATTAAGTAATTACTTTTATCATCTGGTCGGTTTCCAGGTGGCGCGGGTTCGAGTCCCGCTACGTTCAAATATTTTATACGTTTTCTAAATAAGTATTAAGTAAATACTTGAAAACTATAAAAAAACACACTACAACTACTTTTCTTACATTGTCTAGTTGTAATATAAAATAGAATATAAACAACATTGTATTGCAGGCACTACGGTGATCTAGTTTCATCTCAGTTTAAGTAATAAATCTGAATAGGATCGTAAAACAACCTTACAGCACCAGCACAATGGAGACGATCGCTAAAGTCATAAATTAAATAGAAGACACGACGCGGCACTGAGAGCATATGATTTTGAAATGTTATTCGAAAATCTTATATTAATACTTATATATAATTTATAATTTTTTTGCAAATAAAAAAGAAAAAAGATTTAAAAAAATAATATGAGGCCGTAGTGGCGCCCTGTGACACCAAGGCAAAAGCTTGGCATTGTGTTTCGCAATTTAATCGAAAAATCAACGAAAAGTGGGGAACGGAGTGTTTTAACACTAGATTCCCTACTACTTTATGCGGGATAAAGCGTGAAGCTGATGATAAAAAAAATATTCCATTATAAAAAGATTAATGATTTATACTATATATATATTTAAACATACAGAATAATTATATATATTAATAATACTAATTCCAACCATCTAATCACATAATCGTTTCTCTCCACCATCATGTCCTAATAAATACATTAATTATGAATCCTATACTAACAGAACCCGGTAATATATAATTTAATATTTATTAGAATATTACACACTTCAATGCTTAGAATATAATTTTATTATTTCATAAGAGATTATAATGAAAAACGAAATTAAATAAAGGCTAAAGAATATTAAAAATTAAATAAAAAAGCAGCTTTACGCTTTTTCCCACATATTTCGATCAGATCCGTTCCCAAATTCTCTAAACTGTACCCACCAGAGCGGGTCAATAAAAAAAATCCAAATATAATCCAATAATCCTTTTTTCCGAGTGGGAATCGAACCCACAACCGTTGCGCTCACAGCCCGACGCTGTGCCACGACGGTCTCCAAAGAATATTAAAAAAAATAAAGTTCATTTACACCCATTCCCCTATCATTTCAACATCAAGAGTGCGTAGAGGTGTAGACCGTAGAGGCGTAGAGGCGCCGGCTTACGTAACTTGGCGTATTGATCGCGCTCCGTAACCCCCTCTCTCCCCTCCCCTCCCCTCCCCTCGCCCTCGGCGCCCGTCGACCAATCGTCGACGCGGATTTAATTTTAATTTGATAGCCGTTGGGAGCGCGCGCCGTCCGATTCGTCAGCTCATCGCGTGGAGTTACGTATTTTTACGCGCACGTAACCTCTAATCCTTTGTATATTACGTGATTACGTCGAAATTGTTTATCTATGTAGATATAGATTCTTTTTTATTTGAAATTTCTGTTTTTTTTTTCTTCAGTTTCTATAAATGTATCCATCATAAAGGTACATATTAACAACACTATATTAATATATTTTTTGTACCCTAAATATACGTTCAACTTTTACGAATCAGTATTTAATAATCAATTTCACGCAGTATCCCGTGCACAGAAGGGTAGGTACAAAGAACCTAGTGTTCAGACACTCTGGTTCCCATTCTCCGCCGAATTCCGAAGGCGTAGCGTGTTTAAGTGATGGAACTCAACGTCGTACTTTGCCTCGATACCGGAACGAAAAAAATTAAAATAAACATTTAAATAAATATTTCATTTTCTTTAGCGGGGATCGAATCCACGACCAGTCACACACTTGTGCCCCTGTGTCGCTATTGGCCTCGTTCTTCATCTTTCTTTAAATATTATAAAAAAAACAAAAGAAATACCCAATATACAGAGAGAAATTACAGTAACAATGTTAAATGTTGATCCAGCTGACGCCTCCGTAAATCCCGTTAAAGAGTTTAATCCAGAAATATTACATGAAAGGCATTCACAAAATACTCGGAACAAAGTTTACCATTAAACTTCCCTTATACTTCCCGTTCTCTTTGTTATCGATTTGAGATGAAACCCTTCTAAAACGCCTCGCTTTATGGTTTAATGAAATTCTCCTATTGGTTGTAGTGCGTGGTTATATTTTTTTTAACATATTATCTATATGTACTTAGGAAATGCCTGGTTGTGGATGGTTATGGGTTTGACTTCCTTTCGACGGAAGATATCTGTTCATGGCTAGATATCCTAAACGCGATTTCTTTAAAATGAACCGAAAATTGAAAACAAGGGATATATGGTCAGATACGGTCAGATGTCCCGACACATCTGACCGTAATTTTGGTGTCTTTGGGTTAGACTTTGAGTCGCATATCGTAGGTTCTTTCTGACCACAATTCGTGAGCTACAATGTGTAAATCTTTAAAAAAATAAGGAATATTAAACAGATGTAAACAAAAAATTACCCAAAAGAAGTAAATTACAGTACAATTTTACAACCTCATTATATCCAAAACTCAAATTTAACAGCAGATGAAAAGTCGTAATCACGAAAGTGATTGCGGCACAAAGAATCAATGAACCTTGACCTTAAACCTCTTAAATAACGAGGAAGGAGGCGGTGTAAGAACCCTCTTCATAACGTTTATGATATCGTAAAATCAAATTCATTTTCTTTATATTTAATTTTTGAGGCCAGTCGTGGCGCAGTGGCATAAGCGTGTAACTGTAAACGTGACAGGTGGTAGATACGATTCTCGCTCAACGAAATGGAATATTTAAGGCAAAGCGTTGAGTAACGCAACTCAACACGCAAAGCCTCCAGAAATCTGCGGAAAGTGGGTAACGGAGTGTCTTAACAATAGGCTACCAGATTCTGCTTATCCTACTGAATCAGAAGCGGAAATAAATTATCAATCTTTTTAATTATTTAAAAAATAATAAACAAATGAATGTTAAGGCAGATCAGAAATGATGTTTTATTGTTTAATTTTCTTATTTTTTTAAAAGAAAACAAATCAAAACAACGATCATTACCTACTTTCGAACATCACATGCAATATGAAAAAACAAGATCTAATATAGAGAATCAAAAATCAAATATATACAAAAAAAAATAGGAAAAGATAACAATTTCGTATATTATAAAGCAAGCGTATCTCAATTCGCACTCCATTATGTTTTCTCTGAATGGATTTGAATAGACACGACGCGACATTGATGGAAATTACATAGCTGTAGTGACGCCCACATCGTCGTTGGTGCCAGCTTCCTCGACTCCATGTTCTCGAGATATATATCACGTAATTAAACATGAAAATTTATTTTCCTCTTATCTGGGGATTCTTATTAGTAAGCAGAATGTAAGGAAATATCTATTTCGAAATATATAGATATATGTATTAGATTTCGTTTGATTTTTTGTTAATTTATTATTAAACACATTATTAAATATTTGCTATTCACCGCTGTAAATAATGTCACGCTGTATTCTGCAAATAGTAGGAGACGCAGACAGAGTCTAGTGTCATGACACTCCGTTGTCCACTTGTCAACAAAATTCGAAATCTAGCGAGCATGTGCGTAGGAAGGGGGAGACCTAGGTGGCCCGTGCCCACCCCAGAATACTCTAGTGCCCATCCAGAAATTTTACATACTGTTCGAGACAGTACTGTTCAAACACATGCTCTTCAAAGGCACTACCAGAAAATATCTACTACTAACTTTAAATACGCTAATGCTAGCGAGTAAGGCGGTACCTACCTACTACCGCACTTCGTCTCAGGGTGAGGAAATGAACAAAAATCGCTACCCGAGTGAACACTAAACCTACAATACCCTGTGGGGTGGGTGTTACACGCCATACATTTATTACGCTGTGAAACTGTTAGGTTAAGACATTTTATGTTATGATAATTACATTTTAGATCAATTCAGGGTATATGGCTCTGAATTAATTTGAGATAAAAAATAGTGTTTCGGGTCTCCTAAACTAATAAAAGAATAGACAAAAATTCGCTAAAAAAAATTACAAAAACTAACTACTGACTACGTTAATTCTTAAAATTATAAATAATCAGAATTTACACTTATAAAAATCATAAAAATATAGAAGCACCTACACAATAACAGCATAAGGTCTATCTAACATATGTAGTCGGGTAAAAAAATAAGATAAAATATGAGATTAAAAAAAAAATTACAACCAATACATCCGAAGAGGAGGTTCAAAGCGGGTAGCTTTTAAATAATTAATCTAAAGTGCTCAGAAGGGACATTTATCTTAGTCCAAAAAGGTCAGGAATAAACGATGTTTGTAATTAAGCGTGTAGACCGGCTGTTGGCAAGTCGAAATATCATAGCAAGCATTTATATTTAGTACTTATAGGAACTGTAGATACTACTATAAAAAAAATCTAATAGATGACAGAAGGTAGATCAGATGGGACAAGAATTAATGTAGAGGTATGAATAATATGGTTTGAGTATTATCGGCACTTTCATCAACTTATAAAATATAAAAAAGTAGTTATTTTGGCATAAATACTGTAGTTGGACATACGGTATCGCGGACTTTTTTATAGATATTGATGCGTTCTGTAATACTGTAGAACATTGTTTTGTTCTATCATCAATAGTTTTCACAGCGCACGCGATGATAAAATTTTTAAGGTCAATTTCGCCACACCTTGGGTTGCATTATTGCATTTTTATTAGGGATCCCTATTTTTTTTTGAAAAGGTAATATAGCCTATGTTGGTCAGTGATGATGCAGCTTTCCAATAGTGAAAGAATTTTTGAAATCGGTCCGGTAGTATTTGTGTGAAAACAATATAAACACTGACAATGCAATGAGGCCGGTCGTGGCGCAGCGGTACGAGGTGTGTTTTGCCACTCACCACGCAATGCCTCCAGAATTCGGCAGAAAGTGGGGAACGGAGTGTCTTAACACTAGGTTCCATCTGCCTACCCTGCTGTGTGCGGGATACATAAAAAATACAAATCATTCTTTTATAATATAAGTATAGAAGTATAGATATAGATAAACGGTTATGAATAATTACTAAAATAATAAACATTTTCAGGAACACTACACTCCCTAAATACCCCAGAAAATCCCTTACGCAGCTACCTATACATATATAACCAAAAAGAAATATACCGTAGAAATATCAAACACATTTTTATCTCGATTCTAATAAATAAGGCCTTGCGGACCAAAAATAAACCCAGCTATATATTGTTACTTTCGCACGACCCTTATTTCTGGGGGCAACAATTGCGAAGAAAGGTCGTATTTTACTATTTATTACTATGTTATTTTCATACTAAAATAAAGAATATAATTTATAATAAGCAACCATCTGTATAATCTGTATAATTTAGTAAAATAACTAGAATATATAACTTTAATAGTTTTTCGTGAGGCCAGTCGTGGTGCAGGGACACAAATTGACTGAAAAATAGACTGGTTGTGGATTCGATCCCCACTCGAAGAAATTATAAACGAAAATATCGTTTCCTCGCTATCGTTACAAGGTAAAGCACGGCGTTCAGTTCCGCAATTCAACAAACAAGGCATTGTTTGTTGAATAGCGGAACTTGGCGAAAAGTGAGAATTGTAGTCTCATACTGAGCACGGAGTGTCTTAAAACTACGTTTCCCACAATGCTATGTGAGATGTACAGCGTGAAACCAAAAAAAAAGCTAAAACGTGTTACATAAAACACCTTTTCAAGTTAAAAAATTATAGTATCAAAGGAGCAATAAAAGCCATGGGTCCATAGCCAAGTACTTAAAGTGTTCTTCACTTAGTCCCTTTTCAACTTAACTATACGAGATTAGGCAACCCACTTACGCCTCAGAATATTGACTTACCCCCTAAAATGGGAGAGGGGAATCGATTCGCGCGAGACTTGGCGACTAGACTGGACAGAATCCGAATGTACTTTATACTAGTATATAAATAAATAGGCTTTGACCGAGGGAACCTTTTATTACTGAATTAATAAAATCATGAGAGTAATAAAACACAAGTAAGACCTGAAATACCTATGTATGTATGTATATATATGTGGGTATCATTAAATTGAGCTAGGTTTTAGTATTTATAGTGTTTTTATTACTCAAAAAAAAGTTGGTAATCAATTTATCCTAAGAAATGTAGTAGAAATATATTTTTCTTAAGATATATTTTTAAGCCGATATTCACATTTCTATAATCTAAATAAACAAATATTAGGCACCATCCATCATTCTTACCCAAAGCCCTTTATAAACACAGACAGGAGGAGAGAAGAGTGTCAAATCACTTTGTTTTCCATGCCTTCCTAATACTCTGCTTATTTATCACGTCCCACACTTACATTTACTAAACATTTACATCCACTAACGTAATTATATCACACCTACTTCGCATCAGAGGGTTAAAGTAAATATATCCTAAATGGGTTAGTTAAACAGAGCAACGAGCGACCTTCTAATTCTATTAATATAACTGAGTCAATAAAATTTAATTAATTTATTTGTTTTTATTTAAATAATATTATTAAAGGTAAAACAAAATTGTGATCAAAAGACCAAACAATTTGAGAGCGTTTTTATGAACTTCTTCCTTCCTTATACAAAATTAGCAAACCTTCTAATAAGACTTCATTTTGTCAGAAAGCATATTAACATTATTATTTTTATTTACGATTCATTTTTTTTTTTTTTATTATAATTTTAACTAAGCACTACAGACACGTAGTCCGTACTTTTTTTTAACTTTTTCATTATTATTAGCTAATCATCAATTTTATATTTATCTGCTGCTTAAATAAGGCTTATAACTAGAAATAATTATCTAAATATGTAATTCCTAAGAAAGTCCAGGTATTTTTAGATTGCCTTTTTTTTTTTT
>JAATLQ010031781.1:0-12128 GCA_013421005.1 Heliconius erato x Heliconius himera
CTTGATTTATTACGAGATGAAACAAAAAAAGACATGGTACTAGATAAAGTAGTTAAATACATTCTTGATGGTTGGCCGAAGAAATGTAAAATAAGTGAATTGCGTCCCTATTTTTTATGCAAAAGTCAATTATCATATGAGAATAATGTAATCATGCGGGGCCATAAAATAGTAATTCCTAGTAAATTACGAAGTAAAATTTTAGAAGAATTGCATAAAACTCATTTAGGTATAGTGAAATGTAAGGCTGAAGCTCGGGGTAGGTTTTGGTTTCCGGGTATAGATAAAGCAATCGAAGCGATGATTAACGGATGTGAGATTTGTGTGCAACTTAGGCCGTCGCCAGCGCGTGCACCACTCGCGCAGTGGTTATTACCACCGGAACTGTTTTATAGAGTGCATATAGATTTTTTAGGGCCTATCAATAACCAATGTTATTTAGTAATTGTCGATGCATATACTAAATGGCCAGAGGTGTATAAAACGGTTAAAACTACGTCGGATGTCGTTATAGACAAACTGTATGATTTTATGTCAAGATTCGGTCTTATTCACACTATAGTAAGCGATAACGCTACTTGTTTCTTATCAGTAGAATTTTCGAATTTTTGTAAGTCAAATGGAATATCTCACGTAACATCTCCCGCTTATCACCCGGCGAGCAATGGTCATCAGGCTGAGAGCTATGTTAAAATTATAAAAAAAGGGATTAGATCAAGTTTGTTGATGAGTAACAACATTAAGCAAAATAATAAAGATTTATTAAAATATCTTTTCGACTACAGGAACTCAATCCATGTAACGACGGGAGTTTCACCTGCTCAGTTAGTTTACGGTCGGCAGCTTCGGACACGCTTAGATTTAATTAATCCTTTTTCATCATCCACGTTTTCAAGTGACACGCTCGCAGAGAGAGTGAAATGTAAACAGTTTTTGCAGAGTAAAATGTATAAAGGTAGAAATAAGCAAACCTTCATGCCAGGGGATGATGTTTTGTATAAAAAATATGTAAATAAAAATTACACTTGGTTGCGAGGAGTTGTAGTTAAAAAAATAGGGAAAACTGTATATTTAATCAAAAATTGTGTAAACTCAGAAATTGTAAAAAAGCATAAAAATCAATTAGTATTATATAAAAAGGATAGCAACAACATTCCACGACATGTTACAAATATAGATTTATCATGGGACAGGCCCGATGACCCCTCAAAGTCGCCGCACCATTCTAATATAGGAAACGTAGAAGAGAGCGGGAACGAGGGTGTGCCTCCTACTGAGCCGTTGCCGTCGCACTCATTGCCATCGCCGTCGTCGCTGCCGTCAAACTCACCGCCTCGCGTCATGGAAGGTGACGTGCACCTTGACGCTTCTGCGGACGACGGGAGGAATGTGGCAGATGAAGCTTTGTCGGAGAGTGATCAACGATCACGGTCAGGGCAGTCGGAAATGTTGTTGCGTCCTATTTCGCGAGTGAACTATAAACTCTTTCTCTAAAATTTAGTAATAGTTAAATAAAAGGGGAGGAATGTTGTATATATAGAGGGTACATTAATAATAAATAGTGGCTGCGCCCACTATAAAGGGGTACCGAGAGGGCGAATAAAGGTCAGTGCGTATCAAGCTACACGTTGTTTCATTTGTCCCGTACTTATACTTAACAACATTTTATGGGCTACTAACTCCTAAATAAGCATAAACTGTGTTTTAAAAGCTAGTGACTTCCCTGTTTTAAACATAAGATTATATTATTGCCGCGAGCCAAAAAAAAATAAAGGATAATAATAATGAAATAAAAACTAAGAATATAATAAGTAAAGGTGTGTGATGTGTGTGTGTGTGTGTGTGTGAGTATGCGTGTGTGTGTGTGCGTGTTTGTGTGTGCATGTATGTGTCAAATACTATATAATATATATTTGCTGTTCTATTTTTGTATCATCAAATTCTTCTTTCTTTTATTCTTCACTTCATGCATTGGCTTCTTTGATTATTTATGCTTATATTTGTTACTAATCCTACTGAAAATAATTTCATAAATATATTTAATAAATATTCGTATAATTCAAGCGGGCAAAGCCGCACGGGTCCGTTAGTCATTTATAAAATCATTAATTTGGTAATAATCTTTAACGCACAAACGTTTTTTCACACCTTTTTTAAATCGTGACAGAAAATTCTCTAACGTTTTCTGAGATCCTGTTGTAAAAGTGTACACATTGTCCCATAAAAAAAATACGGATTCGATGCAACTGTGTTACAGGTGCGCTAAGGTTAAGCCTATTTCTTGAATTAATATTATGAACATCACCGATTTTAGTAAAATAAAATCATTGTTTTTCTTAACATACACAAACACATTTTCAAAAATATATTGAGATGCAACTGTCAATTTATTAATTTCTTTAAACTTTTGCCTTAAGGAGTCTTTAGGGCTAAAGTTATAGATTGCACGAATAGCTCCCTTCTGCAATATTGGTTGTAATTTTGTTACAACAAATATGCTGGTATACATACTGGCATACGAGTGTACCTACTTTAAAGGCAAATAGTTTCTGGCTTTAATTGTTATGGTTCATGAAATGGTGGTAGTGTAAAATTTGGCGGTGCGTGGAGAACTTGGTGTCTTAACACTTGGTTCCCCTTGATTACCCTGCTTCATGCGGGATACAGCGTGAAGCTAAATATAAATATTGAGCGTTCGGGACGGGAAAAAAAAATGTTGTTGGAATATTAAATGTACTTAAAAATCTTATCTCTTAATTAATCTCTTTTTTACTTACATGTTTATACATGTAAGCAAAAAATATAATCAGGAAATACGCATAAGCGAATCTCCTAAACAGACTACAATCTATGGAGTTTTGATAATATTACTTTATTTTGTTTCAATTTTGTACAGTAGGGGAGAGGGGGGCACATTCGAACGATTTTTAAACTTTGTATCATATCTAAAGATTGTACAGTTCTTAACTTTTTTACTATTTCATTATGCTTAGTTCAACTTTTGTGCTACAAAATCATAGCATCATATGTAAAAGAATATATAAGTTAAAGGTGCAATATCAATTTTACTACCAGTAGTCAAATGTTCAAAGCTGCCCCCTTTCCGGGGTAGCTTTGAACATATACGGGGCAGTTTTGAACTATCATTAAATTCAATGAAATTAAAAGGCTTATTAAACTTTTAAGTAATTTTATTAATAGACTTGAGGCCAGTCGTGGCGCAGCGGCACAAAGTGTGACTGTAAAACCGACTGGTTGTGGGTTCGATGTTCGAGATGAAATATTTACTTAAATTTATATTTCCATTTCTTCGCTCTGGTGTTGAGGTAAAGCGCGGTGTTGAGTTCTGCCACTTAACACGCAATGCCTCCAGAATTCGGCAGAAAGTGGGGAACGGAGTGTCTTACACTAGGTTCCCTCGGCCTACCCTGCTGAGTGCGGGATACAGCGTGAAGCTGAAAAAAATAATAATAGACTTAACATTAGAAACGATGGAGATAAAATATCAGTACCAAGTTAAGACTTAAAAAATATAAAACACCTAGTTTAATATTGCGGTTGTACTAGTACTAGTGTTAAAGAACATTAGTCTCAGTATTAATAAACTTTAAAAAACATACAAACAAAAAAGTAACTTTGGCTTCGTAGAAGTAATTAACATTGTGGGACCAATCATAGAATACACCTAACATTATGAAAATAAAACTATTATTACTATTATTAATAATTATTACCCTAATTTGAACTTAGAGAAATTAAATTTAAAGGAAAACATGGATTAGTACGTGACGTACCAGCAACTGAAATTAGGTATAGTCTACGTAAGACTTCTGAAAAACTAACGTAGCACTTGTCCTCTTTCTCAGGAAAGAAAAATTTATACAAGCTACATTTCCGTTTCAGAAATGTAACAGTTAAAGCATGACTATCTTTTTCTACAACTTTTTCTATAAATAACAATGAAAATCGCTAAAATAAAGTTTCCAATATTTATTACGTTGTAGTCCAATTTCATTTCGTAGTCTTCATACGCACCGGTATCAGTATCTTCATTCTCTTCACAGTAAATTGTCACTTCCTCTTCTGATTGCAAATACATTTCTGAGTTAGTTTCTTGTGAAGAAAAGTTGAGTATAGTTTTGTTTTTCTTTCGCGGTATTTTTTTTGTACGTTTTTGTGTCTTCAAACAACTGAGTTCAGAATTCTTTCTTTTTTTGAGGCTGTAATTTTTCTAGCCGTGTCTTTTGAACAATATTCAAAACGGAACGGAACGGAACGAAACCTTTATTTTGTTCAAAGCTGCCTCAGTGGTATTTCAAAAATAACAAATGTTTTTTTTTTAAGTAAAAGTTAAAAAAATTGTATTAAACTCTAGTTTATTGCATGATATATGAAACATTGTAACTAAAAGAGAAATAAATAAAACCACATACCTTGAATTGGATTCCTGCGATTCTTACGCGTTTATTTAAAAATGCATTAAATTTTAACTCAAAATCAAACACTCCTCGTAACTCAATGGCTGGCTCTCATATATCAACGGTGACAAGTGACATGTGTGCAGGTTAGTGCTCCCACTATTAAAAAAAATATACTAAAATTTCTTTTTAAAATAGCTCTATTAACACATATTTTCAAAGGTGCACCTGTTCTAAGCTACCCCCCTCTCCACTACATTAAAAAAATCCTTTCAAACTGGAAGCTCGACGTTAGATTCCGTAGTCCAGTAGCATGCAAAGTATAAAAAAAACCGATCAATTGTGAGTCGCATTCGCCCACTGAGCGTTCCGTACCAAATTCAGAACTACAGTTCAACGGCAAGTGCGACTTATAAAAGTTGACAAATTCAATTTTGTATATGCTGAGTGCATTTGCAAAATTGAATTTATTTATAGATTTTCTCATAGATTGGACCACAAGGGAAGCACTAGCTTTCAAATAAAAAAAACATCAAAATCAGTTCATCCAGTCAAAAGGTCATGAAAAAATATACACTCGAATTAATAACCTATTATTGTAGTTAATTTAATACAAAATGCAGCAAAAGGAAAAAACAGAATCTATATAGGATCACTTTGTTGTCCGTCTGTCCATCTATTAAGGCCATTTATACCGAGATCGCGTGGATGTATCAATCTGAAATTAATACAAAGTATTCAGGTCTACGGTCTCCTAGAGCACAGAAAAAATCAAGCTTCTAAGACAATCAAATCGCCGCAATCAAAGCCTATAGAGTACTCTAAGAAGATCTACTATTATGAAATATGGTAAGAAATCATCTTACAATACAAACAGAATAAATCCCCAAAATAGAAATCACATAAAATCAATATTGTTATATATATGGACATATTTTTACCGGTTTAATCTTAATTAATCATCTGTACGACGGTTAGATAACTCACTAAGGGCCTCCAAGTTCATTGTTCTACTTAGAACTCAACTAGGCATCGAGGCCTCGTATTAGCTGTCTGATGTAATAAAAAACTTTCACACTTTCACACATTGATGTAAGGGCCAATTCTTATTACGTATATATAATATTTAGTTTGGTTGCATTTGAAGAATTGTAATTATGGTTATTAGTTTTACTTTGCCGATGTCTTTCACGATAATGCTGATGTAGTCTTGAATGGTGAACCCGTTGATCAAGTTGACTCTACGGTATTTATCGGTATCACCATATACTCCAAATTACAGTGGAGATCTCACATTGATGGGTTGGCGAATAGACTTAACTAAGCAGCTTTCGCGGTCAAAAAAATTAGATTATTAACTGACGTGGAAACGGCTCGACTTGTTTACTTCAGCTATTTCCACAGTATCATGTTCTACGCGGTTTTACTTTGAGGTAATGTAGCTGGTATTCGACCAATATTTGCCCTGCAGAGCGAGCTATTCATGCAACTTAAGCCCTAAAGACTCCTTAAGGCAAAAGTTTAAAGAAATTAATATATTGACAGTTGTATCTCAATATAAAAAATAAAAATAAATCTAAAATCAGAAAATCTGTACTCTGATTTTTGACTGTATGTGTTACGGTTGTGGATTCGATTCCCATTCGAAGATCGAACTCGCTCTGGTGGGAAGACAAAGCATGGTGTTGAGTTCCGCCACTTAATCCACAATGGCCCCAAAATTGGTATACGGGGAACAGAGTGTCTTAACACTAATTTTTGTCTTAACATTAATTTACAACAAATTTTGTCTTAACATTAATTTGCTACATGATCACCCTGTCCAGAACTTTTTTTAAGATTTATTTATTTATATCCTTTATTATACACGATATAAAAATATACAGGCACAAAATAAAAGTATTGTATACCAGCCAACCATATTATGTTGGAAATAAATGTTTCGCAAAATGTTTTTGGGCTATTTTGTAATTTATATAAAGTTTTTAATTGTGTGTCTCAACGTAAAACGACTGTAAAACCGACTGGTTGTGGGTTCGATCCCCACTCGAGGAGATGAAATATTTACTTAAATTTATATTTCCCTTTCTTCGCTCTGCTGTCGAGGCAAAACCGCGGCGTTGAGTTACTTAAAACGCAATGCCTCCAGAATTCGGCAGAAAGTGGGGAACGGAGTGTCTTACACTAGGTTCCCTCTGCCTACCCTGCTGTGTGCGGGATGCAGCGTGAAGCTGATTTATTTATTTATTTGTGTATGCAATGAAACACTTATCAAGACCATATCATTATGGTATAAATAATGCTGCCTTTAACCTCCTTGAATCAGGAAGAATCTAGACGACTATTATTGACTTGCTATTGTAAACAAGGATCTATTCTTGGTCCCTTTTTATTGATGCTGTATTCTATAGGCCCGCAACTTCGTTTGTGTGGACTTTATGGTCCTTTGCCAAATTCATAACCATCGTAAGGTAGGTATTAGAGGTATAGACAAACGCTGCCTCACCGGGCCACGAGGGCTTAAAACTTAATTACTTTTATTTGTCAAATAACATTGCCCATCATATTGAACAACTTTTGAATATTTCTTATAATTTAGCTGGACTGTTATGATTACTGATCAGAAGTTGCAGATTTTATAAATTTTTGTATGTCAATGGAAAATAGCTATTACGATAAACAATCTATACTAAGGCGGAGTTTTATTATTTCTTTTAACTTCGCTATACTGTTATGGTTGCTCATCAGATCAAATTCAAATCTTGAATTTTTAGAATTCCGTACTTCAAAAGGTACAATCAGAACCCTTATAGGATCACTTTCTTATACTTATTTAGAAAACGTATAAACATTTGAACGTATGGGGACTCGAACCCGCACCTCCTGGAAACCGACCAGGCGCTCTAACAACTAAGCCATACGTTCTCATTAAGCTACGTCGAAATTTTTATACGATTGTTACAACTTATTTATGTTGTTAGCATCTCTGTAGGGAGATTTTTACAAATTTCCGCTACCCAAGGATAATTACTAAGAATTATCGCCTGGCAAGAGAGAATGCTATTTATTAAATATTTTTAACATTTTTAAAGTGTTATTCCACAATTAGGAAAGAAAAATACTTATTTAGAAAACGTATTAAAATTTGAACGTAGAGGGACTCGAACCCGCGACTCCTGGAAACCGCGTATTCAAAATCTATAGGGTACTTATCATGGGCCTAAAGTTATGAGATCTGGCACGAAGTGAGAACTTACAATATACCTAAATTAAGGAAAAAATCCGGTCTGCGAGGCCGACAACGTGAACAGAAAATA
Organism: Heliconius erato x Heliconius himera; assembly: GCA_013421005.1. Lineage (NCBI taxonomy): Eukaryota > Metazoa > Arthropoda > Insecta > Lepidoptera > Nymphalidae > Heliconius > Heliconius erato x Heliconius himera. The sequence continues at coordinate 7,736 of JAATLQ010031781.1, forward strand.
AATTATGTTATGCAAATTACTTATAACATTCCACAACTTTTGTTGAGGACGCATTTAATTATTTCTTATAGTAAAGCTGGGCACTATGATTCTGCTGCTTTCTGATGCTGCCCAGGCCTTGTAACTGTAGAAAAAAGTTTCAATTAAATTCATTCATTTTTTTTTTAAACATAACATACATTTGTACTCTATTACTTTTCTTACATCGCCCTCAATATTTATGTACAACATTTATGTACAACAATATTTTTTACTTTATTTATTACTAGTTTAAAGAAATCAAACACCTCGAGGCTTTTACAGAACTTATATTTCTTCCAGAGTTAAATACTATTCAGCTTGTACAATGTCCATCTTAAATTCTAATACAATATGTTATTCTAGAGATCCTCTTTATTCTTCCGCTTCGACTCTAAAACTATATCTCGAATTTTTCGATCACATAAAGCGTCATTTTATTCATGTTCTCTGGTGACAGTTCTATATTAATTATTTTTAAAACATCTTTTTATTAAACACAGAGGTTGATTTACATTTTTATAATACATTATTGCGAATATTAAAACTTATAAAGATAAAATCATTACACTAGTAAGTCACTCAAGTCTCGGCTCATATAAGCTATAGCTCCGAGCACATTTCATAGCTCATGTAGCGCGGTGTGTAGAAAAGCATGTTTTCTTTAAAAGATATATTATTTACTAGCGCTTATTATTATTGAATTCTAAAAAAAACCACGAAACACGTGTTCAATAAAATATTTTTAACAGTCTGAATTTAAATTTTTATAAAAATCGGTGGCAATTTAAAGATTTTTCCATATAAACTTTCAACCCCTTTTTTGAACCCTTAGGGGGTGAATTCTTAAAAACCATAAAACACGTGTTCAATGAAATATTTTTAAGAGTCTGAATTTTAAATTTTATAAAAATCGGTACAGATTAAAAAATTTTTCGATACAAACTTTCAACTCCTATTTCTTCCCTTTAAGGTTAAAATTTTTCAAATTCCCTTCTTAGTGGATGTCCAGAATATGAAAATAAACATCTGCCCAAATTTCACGTTTCTACCATCAGCGGTTACGGCTCTGCGTGCGTCTTACCTCAGTCAGTCAGCACAAGTCCTTTTATATATATAGACTAGAGGGCGCGCGCGGCTTCGCCCGCTTATTAGGAGTAAATTCTAAAAAAATCACGAAACACGTGTTCAATAAAATATTTTTAGCAGTCTGCATTTAAATTTTTATAAAAATCGGTGGCAATTTAAAGATTTTTCCATATAAACTTTCAACCCCTTATTTGAACCCTTAGGGGGTGAATTCTTAAAAACCATGAAACACGTGTTCAATGAAATATTTTTGAGAGTCTGAATTTCCAATTTTATAAAAATCGGTACAGATTACATTTTATTTCCATACAAACTTTCAACCCCTATTTCATCCCTTTAGGGTTAAAATTTTTGAAATTCCCTTCTTAGTGGATGTCCAGAATATGAAAATAAACATCTGCCCAAATTTCACGTTTCTACCATCAGCGATTACGGCTCTGCGTGCGTCTTGCCTCAGTCAGTCAGCACAAGTCCTTTTATATATATAGATTGTATAGATAACACTGAGTTGCTTTCTTAATTAGTTTTTTTTTTAAAGTACCTTATTTTCGCTTTTCTTCTGCATTAACAGGGGCTAAGATGGCTTAAATAATACAATTTAAAACAAAAATTTAATCCACGCCCCAGGCGTGGGCCTTATCCACTGGCTAATTAATATTTTTGAAATACATTTTTTTGTAACATGGCGTGGTAGCACAAGGTTCCGTCTGTCAAATATAATATGTACAATGTAATGCTAAATTATTTTGTTTTTATTCCAGCAGTCACAGTACACTCAATTCAGTAACTAAAAATTTTTATACGAACATGTGTTTATTTTTATTATTTTACAACTTATAAATGTGCATTAAATTGAGGCCGTTGTGGCGCAGGGGCAAAGTCGTCGTAAAAGCGACAACAAAAGAAACAACAAAGAAACAGGTTGTGGTTAGATTCCTTTTAGAGGAAATGAAATATTTAATATTTTCATTTCTTCGCTCTGGTAACGAGGCAAAACGCGGTGTTGAGTTCCGCCACTTAACGCGCAACGCTGGAAAGTGAGCAACGTAAGTGTCATAATGGGAGCGAAGTGTTTTAACACTAGATTTTCATGTTCCCTCTGATAACCCTGCTAGGTGCGGGATACAGTGTGAATGTAAAAAAAAACTTATAGATTAAAAACCGATTCCAATTTGGAAACAAACAGATACATAAATAATTTCTTTATCGATTTGACCTATAATATGTAAATATTGGATATTAAATATAACTTTAACAATAAAATTTTCATAAAAGTTTAAATATTTCTGGGTGCAATAATTGTGAATCAATTTCGTACTTCCGAGAGTGTTAATATGTAAAATATTTTATTTCCGCAGCCTGAGTACATAAACTGAGGCATGGTATTACAATATCATATCACAGAATTATTTTAGAATAGGCGGTATGTGATATAGAAGCTATGTAAGCAGAGGGTACCTTCTGTTATAAGACACTCCGTTACCCACGCAATTCAACGCCGCACTTTGACTACTACTACTACAACTACTCTTAAAGTAAGGAATGAATATAATTAATGCCCCTGAATAAAAATCGAATCCACAATCGTCACGTCGAAGACGAATCTTGCGCCATTTTCGACATCTAATTTTAGCTACTCGCGTCTTTACGCGTCGAGCTTAGTCTTAATAGAAAGACGCAAAAGGAAAATAATTAATATCTTTGAGCAGAGTGTACAACCTTTGCTAACATTTAGACACAGACAGATACTTTCAATAAATACAGATTCAAGTAACATTTTTAAATGCAGGGACTAATAAGAAAATTTTATGTTCATCCTTATACAAGGTTTATTGTGATTTTATATTTTACATGTTTACATAAAAAATTACATAAAAATACTTCCATGTTCTTTTTTTTAATTCAATTAAAGGAAAAAGATATGTACGCTTGAGGCCTTGAAAATCTATTTATAGCTAGTATTTATTAATAGATTCTGATTTTTTATGTCATTACTTTAAAATATACGAGTACATATTACATTAATATATAATATGTACTATATTTTTACTTAATAACTAGCGACACGCTCGCGGCTTCGTCAGCTTAAACCGTAGAATTATTTACTTAATATACTGAATTATGTTTGTGTTTTAATCTACATATAATGTATGCTTGCACTAAAGATATCTAATGTGAAAATTATTAAAACCTTAAGACGCATTTTCGTACCTCCCATAAGAACTTCAACCAAATGTTTGAAAAAAAAAAAACAACTTATCGATACTTACAATAAAATCCTAACTCATCGGTGTCTGTACATGGAAGATATATTAGAAAAATTGTTATTACGGACATTTAACAATGTAATCTATTACATACCAAGTTCTAACTTGGTCAGTTTATCTGTTTGTTCGTGCGTTTATTCACGCCAATCTCAGAAACGGCTTAACCGATTTAACTAACTAACTTCCCTTAAATATTTAGTGTTAGTTTTATTTTAATCGGTTCACACAAAGTCAAAACCAGATCTACGCTGTATCCCGCCTATAGCAGGGTAGGCAGAGGGAACTTAGTGTTAAGATACTGCGTATGATATGTGCCTGATGTGCAAAACGAAAATATTATTAAATTATAATTCAATCCACCAAGTGGGAATCGAATCCATAACGTCACGTTACAGTAACAAATTTGTGCCCCTGCGCCGCGACGGCCTTTAATATTTATATGGAAGCGTCAGCGCTTCTTTTACGGGAAAAGTATATAGGTTAAAATATTTTAAACCCATACCTTTAGAAATTAATCAAGATACCCCAATAGTTTAGATGTAGGATTTTTTTCATTTCACGATGTTTATCCATACCTGTATTTCGTGTGGCGCAGTTGCGCATAGATACCAATAACGTAAACACATACTACTACAAAAATACTACTAAAGGTTAAGCAACTTTGAACTTTGCCGCCAATACCTACGACTCGATTTCGGAATGAGGCGTATGCGGCGGTTTCCCTTTGATAGGTTTATATGTGTGCGTGCGTCGTTCTTGACAAATGTCGTTTTATATTACAACTAGCGGCTCGCCCACGGCTTCGCCCGCTTAAAATACATGATTACTGATTTAATAAGCACAATCGATTGACAACTATAATGACTTCTAATATGATTTTTTTTACGACATTATCGTCAAAGAATTTTTGATTGTTTTAAATAAAAAAATAAGACCATTGTTGATATTTGATATTTATAAAATATACATAAAGCTAATTATGTATTACACGTATATATTTTTGTAACTTTATGTTCTTT